>PVJN01003224.1:0-104585 GCA_004026805.1 Lasiurus borealis
AAGAGCTTGGAGGCTGCAAGCAGCCAGGGAACCAGGGAAGGGAGATGTCGCAGCTGAGCTCAGCGTGTGGAGCCGGGGCTGGGGTGTGCTGGACTCAGCAGCAGGGGGGTACAGGCTTGGATTTTATCCTAAGGGCAATGAGAAATGCCAGAAAACTCATGCCCAAACCTTATTAGATATTAAAGGACCGATGCATGCAAGAGTAGGCTCCTCCCTCCTGCCCCCCCCTTTGCCCCCCATGCCAGCACCAGCTTCCCTCTGGCACCAGACCCAGCTTCATCTGGAAGGTCCTCAGGAAGGTCATCTGGTCTAATTAGCATATTACCCTTTTATTATTATAGATTTTCACTGTAATCTTTCAAGGGGCAGATGAGAAAAGAAGTTTTCCAAATCAAGGACACGAGCCAAGTCCAGTCAAGAGGTAAGAAAGACGAGGGGAGACAATGCTATCATCTCTTCTTGCTCAAAACCCAAACCCGGACACGCCTCATCAAGCAGCTCTCCCACTGACAGGCACCAGGTCACCAACAAGGCTTGTTCCCACCACTCCCGGCTCGCCCCCTCAGGCACCTAAGATACCATCTCAGCCGCCCTGACTAGGACCGGACACCGCCCGCCTTTCAGACACCTCCATCAGTTCCAGAGATCACAGCCCACACTGGGCCTCCTGCACCAGACAACACCCCGATTTCTCAACTTGCACCATCCCAGCCGAACCGCCAGAGACATGACTGATTGAAGTGATTCAAGCCTAGAAGAATTCTCTCATCATAGAACATAATTTGATATTCCGAGATAGGTCATTGCTCTGGGTTCATAAAATGCCTTTGAAATGTGTCCATTATTGCTTTCTCATGGTTTATGATAGGGACTGAACTGTGACCAGGGGCCAAGCTGGTAGTATAAATGGATGCTGTGAGCTAGTGTTATACAGTAAAAGAGTGGTAGTAATCGTGGAGTACGGGGGGATCACATGGCATATCTGAAGGGCAATGTAGCCCAGCCAGTGTGGCTCAGTGGTTTAGCATCAACTCATAAACCAGGAGGTCACAGTTCAATTCCCAGTCAGGGCACATGCCAGGTTTCGGACTCAGTCCCTATCAGGGGGCTTGCAGGCGGCAGCCAATCAATGATTCTCTGTTATCATTGATGTTTACTTCTCCCGTCCTCTCTTCGAAATAAAGACATTTGTAAAAAACCAAAATAAATAAAGGGCACCGCAGCTGTTCACTTGGCCACTCATGGCTCAGAGTTGTGAGCATTTCAGATTTCTTGAGACACAGAAGAAACCTAGATGTGAGGGTAAAATCTCATGATTTTTAGATGTTGATAATGAATTCAAATTAAAAGAAGAAACAACACTAGGTAAGCCACACAAAATATTTACTTCCTTTTCTTTTGACACAATCTAAATTTACAGAGCAATTATGAGGACAGTTCAAAGAACTTTTTACTCCTGAACCATTTGGACATAAGTTGCTGACACAATGCCCCGGTATCTTATGTGCTTCTTCTATTGGGCATCACTGCCTAGATCCTCTCAGTGGGCAGAATTACACTCGTGTATGCACACATGACGCACACTTACACCTACATGTGGAGTCTATAGCCATCTACCTATATTGGAAACCAAGTCCCCCCAATAGATCCAACTTCAATCCAAGCCACAGGGTTGATTCTAGCCTTTCTCCCTTTCCATATTAATTCCTCCGCTGACCATGGGGAGCCTGGTATTCCCACTGATTTTAATCTGTTCATTTATTTGACCAATCCCCGGTGTGTAATGATTGTTACTGACCCTGCCCTCTCAACAAGATGCCCCTTACACCCCACTCAGGCTCTGAGCCCCACCCCAGGCTGCCTGTCTATGAGGATGCCTTCCTCACTCACATGAGCGCTGCCCTCTCAACCCAGGCCGCCTTCACCACACTCCTCATCCCATTTGGGCTATGACTCCCCTCTGTGGACCAGCATGTATCTCCTCCCCTCCACCCCCTGCCCCCGCAATGCTGGTGCTTACCTTGCTGGGATCCATCTAATGGGTTTGGGGTTGAAACTTTTGTTTTTTGTTTGTTTGCTTTTTTTGTTAATCCTCACCCAGGATATTTTTTGCATTATTTTTAGAGAGTGGAAGGGAGGAAGGGAAAGAGAGGGGGGCATAGCAATATGAGAGAGGAACATCAATGAGAGACACATTGATTGGTTGCTTGCTGAACGTGCTCCACCTGGGGCCAGGGTGGAACCTGCAACCCAAGCATGTGCCCTTGATCAGGAAGCCAACCTGACCCTTCGCTGTGTAGGCCGATGCTCTAACCACTAGACACATGGGCCAGGGCTGAATTTTTCAGTTGTTCAAGAGTAGAAAGGAAGGCAAGGCAAGGCAAGGGAAGAGAAAGGAAGGAAAAGAAGTTGAGGCAAGGAAGGGAAAGGAAGGGAAAGAGAGGAGAAACACAACCCTTTGGCAAGGTGGCTTTAGCTAGGAACCATCAGGCCCCACCTTAATGTACTGCAGTGAGGCAGACATTCACACATTCAACTAATATTTTTTTAAAAAAATATTTTTATTGATTTCAGAGAGGAAGGGAGAGGGAGAGAGAGATAGAAACATCAATGATGAGAGAGAATCATCAATCCACTGCCTCCTTGATACCCCACCCTGGGGATTGAGCCCGAAATTCAGGCATGTGCCCTTGACTGGAACCCGGGATCCTTCAGTCCTCAGGCTGATGCTCTCTCCACTGAGCCAAACTGGCTCGGGCTCAACTAACATTTATTGAGTGTTTACTCTGGACCAAAGAGAACAAGGTTTAGACAAAAAGTAAAATGTTTGGGGAACCCTGCCCGGCACCGAGCAGCTGCCTCCCCTTTCGGGCTGCTGCCCATCAGCTCGCTCCACAGTTACAGGCCCCGCGGAGCTGCGCAGGCCAGCCTGGCCACTCGGGTGAACGCTCCTTGTTGGAGCTGACTCACGGGGTGAGGCATTCACCCATCAAGTTGCGTCATTTTCCTGACCCACCTCCACCCACTTAATAGCTTCTTCCCAAACTGAATCATCCGATCCTGGTGATCCTGGTACACAGGCAGCCTCTCCCCGCAGTGTCTGCGGACAGCGCAGAAGGCCAGGCCTTGATCCCGTGACGTTGCTCCTCTCCATCCATAGGCACAGTAATAATGTCCCAGCAGGCGGCGTTCCGAGCGCTGACTGTGTGAAGCCGCTGCCTCCACTCCCTAGCTTCCTGCGAGAGCTTCCGCGCACGGTAACAAGGGCTACGGCTCGATGGTGGAACAGCGGAACAGTGTTCTCTCGCAGCTCTGGAGCCACACGTCCACGGCTTCACTGAGCAGAACCGAGGCGTCTGCAGAGCCGCTCGCGCCCAGGGAAGCTCTGGCAGAAAACCCGTCGCTCTTCTGGCTCCTGCAGCCGCAGGTGCTCCCTCGCGTGGCCCATCACTCCAGGGCCTGCACCGTCCGAACGCGGCCTCCCCGTGTGTGGGTCCCCCAAGGTGGCTCCTCTGACAACCTCTCATCTCAGGATCCTTGCTCCCTTCTTCCAAATAAGGTCACCTTGAGAGGCTCCAGGGACGAGGACCTCTCTGGGGGCCATTGCTGGGCCCCCACGCTGCCCCTCTCCGAGCCTCCATTGTGTCATCTGTGCGAAGAGGATGGTGGTGATGGTCCCTGTGCCCGGCTGCTGTGGGTCTCGGTGGGTTGTGTAAGCCAGGCAGTTGGCACGCGGGCGGCAGGCAGGCCTCCATGAATGGTGTGGTTATGATGGATCGATTTCCTGAGTTATTTCTCCCCAGTACTGGCAGCGGTGGGGAGATTGGTCCACTGAGTCCCCTCTCCAAGGCCAGGTTTTCAGCGGGATCGCAGGCGCCAAGCGGGCTCTGCTGAGCCCACTGCTCTGGGTGCAAAGCGCCGTGCCAGCCTCCTGGCTGGGTCCCAGGCCGTCTGCCTCTCCCCAGGGAACTGCAGGCGACTCCCCAGCAGGCCTTCCAGAAGCCAGAGCAGCCTCTGCCGCTGAACACGGGAGCTTTTTCCAGTTACCGGATGAAAGGGTGTTTGGGCATGGAAGCAACACAGAGTGGGGACGAGGGAGAAAGCACCCTTCACCCGTGTACCTCATGGGCAGCCAGGGGAACGCTCGGAGGGACCCAGACGCCACCGACAGCACCACAGCCAACTCCCCTTCTTATGACATCTGGGACATAAAAGTCCAAAGGGATCCGGCTGCGGTGGCTCAGGGGCAGAGCGTCGGCCTAGGAACCAGGAAGTCACGGTTCGATTCCCGGTCAGGGCACAGGCCCGGGCTGTGGGCTCAGTCCCAGCGTGGGGCTGCAGGTGGCAGCCGACCCATGACTCTCTCTCATCACTGATGCCTCTATCTCTCTCTCCCTCTCTCCCTCTCTCTTCTCTCTAAAATCAATAAAAATGTTTTCAAAAATATTAAAAGTCGAAAGATGGCTCTCTTTACTCCATTTGGTTCCACAGTCACTTCCTGACACTTGGCGAGGCCGTGGGGCTCAAAGATGTCGCTCATCAGGAGCTCGCAGACTCCGCGTCATTTCTCTGCTTCCACCTGCATTTACTGGGAGAGATGTTGTTCCAGTGTTGGTGCACTCATTGGTTGGTTCCTGACTGAGACCGAACCTGCAACCTTGGTGGGTGAGGACGAAGCTCTAGCGTACTGAGCCACGGGCAGGCAGGCCTAGTGTTGGTAACAGGGATGAATCATATACAGAATCGGAGCACCCAAACCCAGGTATGGGCTGAGGCTTTACCACTGAGCACACCGGCCTCGCAAAGTCTGGTGTGGATGCTCATTTTTAAAAGCAATTGCTTTAGGGAGGATGGGGGCAATGGCGGGATAAAGATACAGATGTAATACCCTAATCAATAAAGGGGAAAAAAGCCATTGCTTTAACTCAGCAATGAATACTATGGAGGAAAAACTATGTCCTGAGGCCAGGCGACCCAGCCTATCCAGAGGAGATCATGGAGGGCTTCTCATAGGAAGGGGCATTTAGACCTGAAGGATGAGGAGTTAGCAGGGGGAAAGAGTCTTCCGGGCAGAGGGAACAGTATGTGGAAACACTGGCCATGAGCGTTAAAGGAAAGGCTGACCAGGCATCCAATGGCTTGTGCACCAGTGGGCTTTGTGGGAGGGAAATGGGAAGCTGAGGAGGGCTCAGGGTTAAGCAGAGAAGGGAGGTGCTTTGACACCATCTCCCAGTCACTTTGAACTTGGGAGCTTAGGAAATGGAGGTGCTCTGCCATCCAGGGACTGCCAGGGGTGTTCGGGTGCAGGAAAGTCCTGGGAAATGCAGGGGGTGGGGAGGAGAGAGAGAGAGAGACATCGATTTGAGCGGCTCCATGCCTTATCTGTGGACCGTACCCGTAGAGGCACCTTCCTTCTTATCAGGCTGCCTTGAAAATAATTTGAATCCCCTAAGAGTTAGTGCCATTCTCTCAGATAAAGGCATTCCAGCTGGTGGAAGTAGGTTGAGCTACCTGAGGGCTCTGAACTGAAGGCTCTAGAACAGAATTCCATGTTCCAGCTTTCTGTGCAGAGAGGAGCTAGCCAGGTTTACAGAAGAGGAGCCAAGGGAGGTGCGGTGGGAAGCCCACCACAGCCGAGGGGGCAGGCTCGCTGTGCAGGTGTCTTTCCAGACAGTGACCTGCGAGTCGGAGGGAGGAGCGGGTGCCGTTGGCCAGGAGCGCCTGGAGGGATGCCAGGCCTCCAGGTGAAAACAAAAGCTAAACTAAATGACAGTATCGAGCCTCCATTCCTAAGTGACCAACCACCGGTTCTGCGGGGGGAGGGGGAGGCGCTGCCTGCTGCCACCCTCACCTCCCAGCTGGTCTCTGTCTACAGGTATGAGGAGTGGCTTTTCTGAAAAGGGATCCCAGCATAGCTCCTTGGTTTTTCAATAAAAAATTGAAAAAAGAAAAATAAATGACAATAAGGGAAAGTTAATGGTGACACAGGGCGTGTCCCCTCCCTCCTGTGGTAGGTGAACAATGGGTCCCAGTCCCACACCCCTGAAGACGATGCCTCATATGGTGAAGGTCCAACACCTGGGGATGGGGAGGTTGCCCCGAACCCCCCAGGAGGGACTGAACCTTAACCGGCTGTGGCCCAAAGGCGGGGCTGGGGACCGAGGGCAGAGGAGGGAGCCAGGCTGCTGCTTTTTGGACAGAGGAGGGGCCTTGAGCCAAGGAACGGGGCAGACTCTAGAAGCCCCAAAGGCAGAGGACCTCTTCTCCCCAGTACCCCCCCCCCCACAACAAAGGAGCGCAGCCCTGCTGACACCTCGACCTTCACCCTGGGAGACCCGAGGGAGCAGGATGCCAATCACAGCGGAAACCGGATGCGAAGCATGAGGGAAGGCTCTGTGCTACCTTTGCAATTTTTTCTGTAAATCTAAACGCTATTCTTAAATTAAAAGCTTCTTTAAAAATACAGATGCCCAGGCCCCATCCCTGACTATTTAGATCAGAACTTCTGTCTCAGGGATCAAGCGTGGGGACTTCAATTCTCACCAGATGACTCAGGCCTCCCGCTGAGACAATGGGACAGCCACCCGCACTGGGAACTCGGAAAGCACAGAGAGCATGCTGGGAAGGCAGGCTGTGAGGATGAACCAACCAAGGCAGTGCTTTCTAATGACACGAGTAACAGTGACTTTCGTACAATTAAACATCCAGAAAAAATAAAAATGAAAATCACCCCCCGTCCGTCCTCTAGTGAAAACAGCTGTGTTTTGGTGAATGGCCTTTCACGTTTTTTCCCCATGATATGCCTACATTTATTATCGTCCCTGTTGTTATTACTATTAAAACACAAAACTGGGGCTCTGAGAGGCAGCCCCAGAGCCCCAGGGTCTCAGAGCTCACCTGTCTCTTGCATCCTTTGTCTTCAGGGAGGATGCGAGTCCCACCCAGGCGAGCAGCTGGCGTGGCTGGTGTTGCAATGCTTCAACCATCATAGACAGGTGTGCCTGGCAATGCCACTGCTGATTAGTGGGCCCGCAGCCTCCAGCTGTCACAGGCCTAATGAGGAGCCACCCGTGTCATCCCACCCGTTTTCTCTCCCATGCCGGGACACCAGACCCTAGTCCAAGCCCCTCACAGCTGGACCTGGACACTGTGTGCAGCACCCACCTGCGTGGTTCCCGCCAGGGTTTCCCGCTCAGCCCCTGGGGTCGCAGTCATCACCGGTCACTAAACATTTATTGTTGCTGAACGCTCTGTGACCCTATTGGTCCGCATCTGGCGGCCTTTTCTAAGAGCTGCACCTGGGAGCCCCTACACCCCAGGAGAAGCAAGAGGAGGAGATTCGCAAGTTCCGCAGCTGGGGGCAAACCCTGGCTCTCCTAGTCCTTGCAGTGTGACCTCGAGAGCGCTGCCTGACTCTCAGAATCTCATTTGCAAAACGAAGGGCAGGCAACTCACAGTTTGGAGGAAGGTTTATTTATTTGTTTGTTTGTTTATTTATTTATTTAACGTGTGTGTGTGTGTGTGTGTGTGTGTGTGTGTGTGAGAGAGAGAGAGAGAGAGAGAGAGAAAGAGAGAGAGAGAGAGAGAGGGAGAGAGAAAGAGAGAAAAAGGAGAGATAGAAAAACATTGATTTGTTCTTCCTCTTATTTATGCATCTGTTGGTTGATTCTTATATGTGTCCTGACTGGGGATCCGCGCTGCAACCTTGGTGTGTGGGGAGGACCTTCTAACCAAATGAGCTGCCTGGCCAGGATACCATACTGCACCCAGAAAAACAGAGACATTAATAAGGGCATGGGGAAATTAAAGGGGATGAAACAATGGAGAGAATGGGAAAATGAAAGAAAACGAATTTGTGCATTTTTCATTACCTTTTAAATGGAATAAATAATACGTATAGCTCATGTGAGTCATAAAATATATTAGTAGAGTGAACACCCTTGAACCTACAACCAATCTAAGACAGTAGAAAGTTACCATAACAGGGACATATGTAATGCCTTCAACAATAAAGAATTGTTTTTTAAAAAGTTACCATGTGTCCATTTACACCAGTAGTTGTACCTTGGATGCCCCCAGGAGCTTAGGCAGCCACTGTCTTTCAGAGAGCCTGATGGGATTCGCCTGGAGTTTGGTATGGGTATTTGGATTTTTATTTTTTTTAAATATATTTTATTGATTTTTTACAGAGAGGAAGGGAGAGGAATAGAGAGCTAGAAACATCAATGAGAAAGAATCATCGATCAGCTGCCTCCTGCACACCTTCTATTGGGGATGTGCCCATAATCAAGGTACATGCCCTTGATCAGAATCAAACCTGGGACCCCTCAGTCTGCAGGCCGATGCTCTATCCACTGAACCAAACCAGTTAGAACCGGATTTTTTTTTAGGGCATCTGCATTTGTTGTTGTTATTCATCCTCACCTGAGGATTTTTTTCCATTGCTTTTTAGAGAGAGTGGGAGGGAGAGGGAGAGACACAGAGAGAGAGAAACATCAACGTGAGAGAGACACATCGATTGGTTGCCTCCTGAACATGCCTTGATCAGGGAAGGATGGAGCCTGCGGCTGAGGTACGTGCCCTTGGCAAAATCGAACCTGGGACCCTTCAGTCCCTGCGCTGACGCTCTGTCCACTGAGCTGACGGGCCAGGGCTGGGGCACCTGCATTTTTAAGATCTCCCAGGGGCTTCTTGTGTGCAGTCAGGTCTGAGAACCACTAACTTACATTCTCCTCCCCTGCTTTACCCCCGGACGTCCCCGCCCTCACCTTCGTCTCCAGGTGACCACCACCCTGAAGGTTGGTAGTGAAGAGATTCCTTCCCTTTTCCTTCGTTTCCAGGACCAGCCGACGTTTGAGGTTTACCGCCCGCCCGCCACGAGGCGGCGCCAGAGAAAACACAGCTTCTCGGAGGCCGGATCGCGCTGGACGCCGGTTGGCCCTCGCGGTGCCCCGTCGCCGGCGCATCGCCCGAGTAACGCGGGGAAACGGCTCGCTGGGAGGCGCGGCCGGGACGGTGGCGGTCGGTTGCTTGGGGCATGCGGGAGCTCGGACCTGTGGGCTCTTCGGAAACTGCGGGGCGCAGAGAAACGTGAGTCGGAGCGTGGGCTCGGCCGGGAGCCGGCATTGGGGTAGGACCTTCCGTGGCCGAGCGCGCGGCCCCGCGCTGGCGGGAACCCCGCGGCATCCGGGACGCGAGCGCGGGCGCCCGGACACCGGCATCCCGTGCTCCCGCGCTCCCGCCCCGCCGCGCTCTGGGCGACGCTTTCTCCTGGGCCTTTGGTCATTGCGTATGATAAGCCCGAGAGAGGATGCTGCAGTTCGGGGGAGCAGCCTGGCTTGTCGGTGGCCGGTCCGGAACCGGATCCCTGTTTTCTGGCGCCGGGCAAAGAGGAGTCCCTCGCGCACGCCAGGGCGGGGAGGAAAGCCTGGCCAGCGTCTGTCTGCGGACGGAGACGGCCCACGCGTCCGAGGCCGGGCCGGGCCCTCAGCGGCCGTTGCTCCCCGGGTCTGGAGACTCGGAATCGGAGGCTTGGCGCGGAGCCGGGCGTGGCTTATTCCGAGGACAGTCCCTACGCACGGCCCCGGCCGCCTGCACACCTGCCCGCCGGGCGGCCGAGGGACCAAGGAGTGAGACTGCTTCCAAGTTCCCATGTGGGTCCCAGGCTGCTCTGTGACCCTCTTTCCGGGCCGCAGTGTCGCCTTCAGTGCGATGAGGGGTCTGCCCTCCGTGAGAAGCCAGAACACTTCCAGGTGTGACGCCTGGGCCAGGCCCCTCCCGGGGCTGAGGAAGCCAGGGTTGCTGGCCCCAGCCGGCAGCCTGTTGCAGGCTGAAGCCTGGGCCCTGGTCTCAGACCGACAGGATTAGTCCTTCCATTTCCTCTCTCTTTTGCTTAGTGATCTCTTTGAGCTTACGTTTCCTCCCCTGCCAAATGATGGGGTGACAGTAATGAAACAGTCCATGTATATCAAGAACTTGGCACAGATAGGTGTTCTGTAAGTTACCGTTCCTTTATGCAGAGTGCAGAGGACGTGCCCAGTATGCCTGGCCCAGCAATGCTAGGACTGGTCCCCTGTGTGCAGTGCCCTGGGGGATGTGTGCACCACAGCTGGTGCAGTGCAGGCTTATTTAAATCCCCAGTGTGGCGTGTGCAGGAGGCTGACCCGAGGGCAAATGGTTTAACACTGCTGATGCCTGGGCCCCACATGAAGACTTGGGGTTTAATTGGTTTGGAGGGGGCTGGGCTCCATCTGGCTATTCCCATGTGCAGCCGAAGGGTGAGGACCACTCACTGAAGGATGAAGCCAAGCTTGAGAGAATTCCTGGGCTGGCAGCAAGCTCACTTCCCTGCTCCTGCTATTCCCAGATGGCACTGCCCACGCTGCCCTCCTCCTGGTGTAGCCGGAGACTCCTGGACCAGCAGGTAGCGCGGCAGCGACACCGAGAGCAGGAGACCCGGCTTCGGCAGCAGTGGGATGAGAACAGCCGCTACTTCAGGATCTCTAACGCCTGCAGCTCCAAACAGGCGGAATGGAGCTCCCAGGCCTCCTACCAGCGGAGGTAACTGGCTACTGAGGATGGAGGTGGGCGGCCATGGCTGGTCAGGGGATGTCGTCTGAAGAACCTGGGAGAATATGGCTCGATCGCATATTTTCTCCAGAGAGTTGCTGGACAGCACAGATTGCCTGCCTGGTGATTTTTCCCATTGGAAAAAGGATAATCAGTGAAGCAATATATTTGCACTGAAAAAAACACACAAAATGATAATATATTAGAGCCTGGTTGAGCATCGACCTATGAACCAGGAGTTCACAGGCTCGATGCCCAGTAGAGGGTGTACAGGAGGCAGCTCATTGATGATTCTCTCTCATCATTGATGTTTTTCTCTCTCTCTTCCTTTCTGACGTCAATAATGTGTAAAATTTTTTTTAAAAAGGCCAAAACTGGTTTGGCTCAGTGGATAGAGCGTTGGCCTGCGGACTGAAAAGTCCCAGATTCTATTCCGATCAAGGGCATGTACCTTGGTTGCAGGCACATCCGCAGTGGGGGTGTGCAGGAGGCAGCTGATTGATGTTTCTCTCTCATCGATGTTTCTAGCTCTCTATTCCTCTCCCTTCCTCTCTGTAAAAAATCAATAAAATATATTAATTTTTTTTTAATTTTTTAAATAGATTTTTTTACAAAATTTTTTTAAAAAGGAAAAGAAATTTATGTAGAATCTGGAAGTCTTGTAACCCCACGTCCCCAGCCTGATTGCATATCCTCCCATACTCTTTCCCATTTGTGTTTGTGTATAAATATGGGAGCCCTCTTCTCTGGATCCAGGTGCAGGTGAAGCAGATTGGGAGCGACAGTGCCCCAGCAGCAACCTAACCCATGGCTGATTCCACATGGAATCAGGCTCCCTCCTCTACTGGTTGGAGGGTCTGCCCCCTGGTGGTCATTGTGCATCATAACTACTGGTCAAATGGTCGGACAGTCACTTGGGCTTTTATGTATATAGATGTGTAGAAATATGGAAGTTAAAAGCAAAGGCTTTGGAGTCCGACAGACCTAGATAGAAATCCTGACTGTGTCTTGCTGCTTGAGTGAGCCTCCGTTTTCTTGTCAGTAAAGTGGGGCTGAAACACTGTAGGATGTATGTGATGAACCATCATGGTTTTTTATCTGGTACATGGTAACTGCTCAAGTAATATTTGCTAGTACTGTTACCATGTGCACATATAAGGGTATTACACATTTTCTTATTGCAAGTACAGGGTTCTGTTATGCATAGTTTCCTGTGACCTGCTCTGTTAACCCCTTCCCATGCCACCCTATTATGCGCACCTCAGCCTCTTTATCCAGGCAGCAGTGACCACATGGCTGCTTATGGTGGTTCCTTCTCACCCAGCATGCACGCCTACCAGCGCGAGAAGATGAAGGAGGAGAAGAGGAGGCAGCTGGTGGCCAGGCGGGAGAGACTCCAGCAGCTTCTGGTAGAGGAGCAAGACCTGCTGGCCAGAGAACTGGAGGAGCTGAGGCTGAGCATGAACTTGAGGGAAAAAAGAATTCGGGAGCAACACAGGACTCTCAAGTCAGCCCGGGAAGAGCAAAGGAAACTGGTAAGTTCTCATCGCCCTGGGCAGTACCCCCAGCCGCTCAGTGATGTGCACGCGAGTCTCTCCTGGGTGCTCGGGACCAATGCGATGGCCGTAACTTCAGAGCCAGCTGGGAAGTGCTTACTCTAAGTGGTTTTCCACTTGTGTGTTTTGCATGAGTCATCTTAGTTCTTCTTGGCCCTTTAAATCATCCCATCTTAGTTCTTTTTCTTTATTCCAGTTCCTGTTGCCCCACAAGGCCTGGGACTAGTCTATATTCTCTCCCAAAGTAGCTGAGTGGCAGGTGAGCCCAGGCTGGGTTTAAGCTGCTGTGTATTGTGAAGCAGACCTGCAGCACCCAGGACCCACACGTAACCTCAGGTCTGGCACTCTCCGTCACCACTGTAGAGATATCTGTCAGTGCCATCCGGTTCTGCTCCGGTATCTGGCTCTGGAGCCATGAGTGCAAGGCAGGGGGTCTGAGGGTGGTGCCGTGACAGCTGACTCCCAGGGTGGGTTATCCGAAACGTGCTTGATCTGAAAGCCACACCAGGCTTCCCACTTTGTGTTTCCTTGACAGATTGCTGAACAGCTTTTGTATGAACACTGGAAAAAGAATGACCCCAAACTTCGAGAGGTGAAAACCAACGAGATCATAAGCAGATGACATCATGTGTCCTGGCTTGTTTTAGATCGCATCCTGTGCTGTGTTAGGTAGTAGGGAACATTCAGCCCTGAGAGGAGCCCCAGCAGATCTGATTCATTGGGTGGTTTACCCACTGTTACTGCCTACCTGTTGTGATATCCACCTGTGCAGGCGAGAATCGGTCCCCCACTCCTACAGTGCAGGATGCAGGAGCTGGGCATCAGGGCAGTGCCCCAGCTCAGTGGGTCGCATGCAGGCGTCCCAGCGGAGCCACTGGGTGGAGGCGTTAGAAAGACGCGGGCGTTAACTTGCTGGTGCAGAGATGAAGAGAGGGCGTTCTGGATTGCGGCAAACTGCGTGAATGAGGCCTGAGTCCCAAGAGCAAAGCGAGCCCAGTGCTGGGTGACGGGGGAGCCCCAAGAGCTGAGGCTGGTGAGGCAGATGGGCCAGACCTTGGGCAGCCTTGTGTACTTTCTCCGGAAGCATGGGGAGCAGGCGGTGATTGTAAGCAGGGGTGCAGTGCGATTTCAGCTGCATTTTGGGGAGCAGCAGCTTCGGCAACAATGTCTAGTGGGGTGGGAAGAGGTGATGCCAGTTGGGGGCCTAGGTGAGTGCTGGTGAAGGCCTAAACTAGGGAGAACAGAGGACAAATCTAGGCTCTGGAGGCGGGAGACAAGGGGCAGCCGTTCGCCGAGATGAGGCCAGAGGAGATAATCCCATCGCTGGCCTCAGCTCGTCTCGGCTGGCAGCTGTGTGTGCGTGTGGTGGTGGTCATGTCTGTGTTCACAAGCACACAGAGAAATCGCCATTCACCGAGAAGTGGAGTACCTCGGTGCTTTGGAATGTGCCCAGTTAGCACCACCAGGGGAAGTCGCTTCTCCCTGGCCACTGTCGGCTTCGTGGATCCTCCAAAGCCATTTGCTCAGAAAAGCTTACTTAGAACACTTAGTTGCAAATGTCCATATTTGTAAGTTGAGAAAGAAAATTTAAATTTTTATAAACAGTTTCCCAAATAACGCTTTTGGACAGAGTACTGTAATTCATTTTCTGATCCAAAAGACTCTTTCAACCCAAATCTCTTACTAACCATGCAGACACGGTGCGTCTGCTGGAGCATGCCACATGCATTCACAGCTTGGCTTTCAGAGGCGCAGGAGCTGGGCGGGGGCTTTAGACCAAGCAGGTGGCCTTTGAGAGGGTGTTTCCATTTCAGTGTATTCTGGCCTGTTCCTGCTGACTCCAGGGAACTGGGAGAAAAGTTTCTGTTGCTTTGTTCCAATCTTGAAATTGGTTTAGAACCCTGGCCCTTTAGTTTTCTTTCTTTTTTTTTTTTTTTATAATATTTTTTTTTATTGATTTCAGAGAGAAAGAGAGAGGGGAAGAGAGATAGAGACATCAATGATGAGGGAGAATCATTGATTAGCTGCCTCCTGCACGTGCCACTCGGATTGAGCCCGCAACCTGGGCACATGCCCCAACCAGGAATTGAAATGTGACCTCCTGGTTCACAGGTCGATGCTCACCCATTGAGCTTCGCCCACTGGGCTGGTCTTCCAGTTGACCTGCATTGGAATGGTCATGTGTTCACCAGACACCTGGGCCACTCTGGAGTCCTCGCAAAAGGAAGGCACGGTCACGTGCAGTCACCATCACGTTTCAGGGCAGGCCCCGCGCTCCCAGGGAACGTCTGCTGGGTAATCCGAGAGGAAGTTAATCGTATGCTCCTTCTCCTCAGATTGAGTCGGACCTTCACAAGAAGCATGTGATCACCTCCTGGGAAACACAGAAAGAAGAAAAAAAGCAGGTGTGGTCTAGGACTCCGGAAACGTGCCACGTGCGATAGTGGAGACTGTCTCCACGTCTTAGAGTATTTTGTACCCCTCCCACCCCCTGCTGCAGTGCTTGGCACTGCGCCACGTGCTTCCCTAGCCTCGTCTCTCGGACGCGGAAGTCAGTCCCACAGTTCCCGTGAGCACGAGCTCAGGGTCACTCAGCTGAGAAGTGGCTGCTCAGGTGGGGCGTGTGAGGATGCGGAACTCGCCCTGCCGCCAGCTGCGCGCTGCAGGGGCTGGGTCTTCGCTGGCTGCAGGTTACGGATACTGATCCCGATTCATTTGGCCCCATGTAGCAAGAAGCCATGGAGGAGGAAGAGAACAAACGGTATGAAAATGAATATGAAACGGCCCGCAGGGAAGCGCTAGGACGGATGAAAGCAGAAGAGGAGAGGAGGCAGTTGGAGGATAAACTTCAGGCAAAAGCACTGCTGCAGCAGATGGAAGAGCTGAAGGTGCAGGAGATGGAGGTGAGGGCACGCCACTGGCTGCCTCTCAGCTGCTTGTTGTAAAACGGGCATTTCATAGCTGTTACAAAGAGATCATCTGGGCAGGTGATTCTCAGAAATGCAGAATGCTTATAGCCATCTGCGTTCTCTTTACTCCTACGTCAGATGGTGCGCCACGTGCTAGGAGGTCCGCTATACGGAAATGACACCTGTTCTTTCTGCTGTGCTTCAGGGCCTGTGTCTGAGCCTTGGAACTCAGTGTTCCCAGCACTAAGTGAACCTGGCGTAGTCTGACGTTCTGGCACATGACTCCCCCTGGCTAGCAGGCTTTGGGTCTCCAGGCACAAACTGTGAGGGTCTTTGGTCCGAGAGGCTGTCTTGAGAAAGATGTGCACTTCCCCTGAGGGGTGGGACCTCCTCACTCAGAGGAGGGAAGCCCCCGCTTCCCTAGGCCTGAAAGAATGGAGTACTAGATCTTAGCGCTCACGACTTATTCTGGTGCCAAGCACTGGGCTGGGTGCTAGAGATCCAGCGTGAGCAAGTCCGACAGACCTGGCACTCCTGGTGGGAGCATATTGAGTGGAGGCGGCACATGGTGAGCTACAGTAAGGCGTGGGCAGTAGAGGGTAGCGGGTCCCATGGAGCACAGAGCAGGGGGCTCTTTCTTGTCCACAGGGTTGGCAACGGCTCTTGTAAGAAGTGGCTCATCCTCGCTGGGTGAGTGAGTGAGCTAAGCTGCAGCAAGGGGCTCAGAGGTGGGAGGGCTAGATCGCCAGGCCAGCCCTTGCTGCATAGGTCTGCTGGGAACGGAGATGAGGAATGAAGGAAGCAAAGTCTCCTGACCTTCATGGAGGTTGCTTTCATTGTAACCACAGGCCACCAAACTGAAGAAGGAACGGGAGAATCTGTTGAAGCAGCAGTGGGAACTGGAGAGGCTGGCGGAAGAGAGGGAGCAGAGGGCAGCCCTCCGGCAGAAGACAGAGCTGGGGTGCGTGGAGAGGGCTTCGCCCTCAGAGCCTCTCTTTCTCTCGCTTGGAATCCCTGAAATGGGAAGGATGCACTCTGTGACAAGTACTTGTCTAATTTTTGTTTAATTCTTGATAAGACACTGAAGGCAACCTATATTTTGTTCTTTTTTAGGCGTTTTTTGAGACATCAGTATAACGTGCAACTCAACAGACGTGCACAGCAGATCCAAGAGGAACTGGTGAGTCTGGAGAGACAGCCTGGCGTTTCTGTCACCTCCTTTGAGAACTCTGTTTTCCATTGCTCAGTAAGAAGTAAAATGCAAAGTGAGACCCCAGCCCAGCCCCTGCTATCTCTGCCCCTCCCCAGAGGGCTCTGCTTGGCATGTGCCCTTGTAGATATATTTACACACAAGCACACATAGGGAGGTGGTGGTTTTAAAAAGCGTACCTGAAGCTGCGCTCCTCGACCATTTATCTGACAGCAGCGTTCCCACTTTGTGATCCGTCTACTTAGGTTGAGCTTGTTCCGTTTCCTAGCTGCTCGGTAACCCTGTCAAGTATTTTGATGGGCTGCCTCCCTGCGAGGGATGGATGGGGCGTTTGCTCCCAACCCTGCCTGCCGTGTCCTCCCTGGCAGCGCCGTCCGGCTTCCCCGCTGAGGGTGCCTTTCCCGTCTCCAGGCCTCCGGACTTCCTCATTCTTTACGTCCTTCCACGTGTGGATGTACATCATAGCTACCCCCACCTGTGGGGTTGGCGCTGTTTCCGGTTTTCCTCTTCATGACGGCTGTAGTGAACTTTTGTGCACATAAGCCTCCGCACATGGGTAGCTGTAGTCTGTGTTCTTAGAAGTGGGATTGCTGTCAGTTTGGGTCCTCAAAGCCTGAGCTGGCAGATATGTCTGAAGGCAGGGACCTGCGGGTGGTGGCAAGGGCTCTCCCTGGAGGCAGAGAACAGCTCCCGGGCCTCTGGGATCGTCTTCAACATCCCAACCTCTTCTCAACACATCTGGCAGCATCACGAGTGTCTGCTTTCAGTGCCGGGTCCAGACAGGAGAGAGGCTCCACCCGCTCCCACAGTGCTTCCCTCTCCTCCCTTCAGGAGGCAGACAAGCGCATCCTGCAGGCGCTCCTGGAGAAGGAGGAGGAGACCCAGCGGGAGCACTCCGCACGGCGGGAGCAGGCCAGGGCGGACGTGGCGTGGATGCAGCAGGTCCTGGAGCAGCAGCTGCAGCGGGAGCGGGAGCAGGAGGCAGAGCTGCAGATGCTACTGAGGTGAGGCGGCAGCTGCTTGGGCGGACACCCCGCCTCTCTGTCCCTGGGGTCTCAGCAGGTCTCCACGAGGGTCTGTTCTTGAAACACCTGTCCTGGGTAATGTCCATCGCTCATGAGGAGCATCTTCGTTAGGACCTGGCTTGTGAGAGCGTTTCCTTTAGGTCAGGAAGAAAATAATTAGGGTTTAAAGTAAGGACCTGTTCATCTGAAATCTTAGCATTTGAAAGGAAATTGTTCTCATGAGGAGATGTTGCATGCCTGTTAGGGCTGGACCCTAAAAACGAATCTAGTACCGTGATCAGCAAACTGCGGCTCTTTGGCCCCTTGAGTGTGGCGCTTCCACAAAATACCACGGCCTGGGCGAGTATTTTGAAGAAGTGGCATTAGAAGAAGTTTAAGTTAAAAAAATTTGGCTCTCAAAAGAAACTTCAATTGTTGTACTGTTGATATTTGGCTCTGTTGACTAATGAGTTTGCCAACCACTGACCTAGTAGATTGAAACAAATAACAGGCAGCATTTCTTGAGCACTTGGGTGCCACATACCCCCACCCAGTAGCAAGTCCTTGGGCCCTGGAGACTCGAGGAAGCCCCTCATTTGCAGCAGGTCCCAGGGTGAGCCGGCAGGGACCCCAGGAGCCAGCCACAGCTCAGGCACCAGCAGTTTCATTCGCTTCAGTGTTGAAGTGGCCCAGGTTCAAGTCATCAAAGTGCCTTTTAGAAAGAGGTGGAGTATTGAAAAGGCCACTTCAAGGTCTTGCTGGTAGGGACACTGGCTGTGAAAGGTCCTTAACCTGTTAAAAGTGGGTGAGGAGAGGTTGATTTGAGGCCCCACAGATGTGCCGCCCGAGGCTTCGGAGCCCTGTTTGTCCCGTCTGGGGTAAGGAGCTGCTGCCATGGTCTTGTGTTTCCCCAGGGAGGAAGCCAAGGAGATGTGGGAAAAGAGAGAGGCCGAGTGGGCCCGAGAGAGGAGCGCACGGGACAGGCTGATGGCTGAGGTAATCCCGCTGTGAGGGTATGGCTGGCGGTCCCGGGCTGGTGTGGGAATTAGGGACTGAGCCTGCCAGATATTCTGGGGACAGAGTCCTCTTTGGCCATTAAAGAATGTAACATACACTTGTTAGAAAAAACTTCAGTACAGAAAAATAGTCACCAGACTCCTGTTGCCTACATAGCCACTGTTCCTGCTTTCCACACTTCTGTCTACACAGAGCATGTTTACGATCTCTTCTTATGCTGTGCGATCTGATTTCAAGCGTTCTTGCATCCTGTTACATCTTCTTTGTAAATACCTTTTTTTAATTTTAATAGTTGTGAGTTTTTTAAAACATTTTTATTGGTTTTAGAGAGGAAGGAAGAGAGAGAGAGAGAAGCATCAATGATGAGATAGAATAATTGATTGGCTGCCTTCTGCACACTCCCTACTGGGGAACGAGCCTACTACCTGGACATGTGCCCTTAACCAGAATTGAACCTGGGACCCTTCAGCCTGCAGGTTGATGCTCTACTCACTGAGCCAAATGGGCTAGGGCTATAAACATCATTTTGATGGTTGAGTAGAATATCATCACGTGGCTATATCATAGTTTGTTTTTCCATTCCCCTGCGGTGGGTTTCCATTCTTTTTCTAGTTTTGAGCCATAATAGAAAACACTGCAGGAAACATCTTAGTCTGTGGACATACCTAGCATTGTTTTTCTTGGTACGGAATAATCAGAAGTGGACTAAAGAATGTGTTTTATTTGCCAGTATTTAAGTAATGTGTATATAGACACACACCAGCTAAAAGGAAATCTTTTGGGGGAAAGTCTTCATTTCCCTGTGTCGAGTTACTTTAAAGTGGAAATCTGGACCGGTTCTCTTGTCTGACTTGCCTTTGGCAATTTTAGACTCAGGCTGGGTCTCGGCACAGGGAAGCCAGCTGCCCACAACTTGCAGAACAGGTGTCTGCTAAGAGGCTACCCACAACCTCCCTCTCCTTTCTACGGAGGCCAGGTCCTGACAGGGAGACAGCACCAAATACAAGAAAAGATTGAACAAAACCGACGGGCACAAGAGGAATCCCTGAGACACAGGGAGCAACTTATTCAAAACCTTGAGGAGGCAAGAGAGTCAGCTCGTCGAGAGAAAGAGGAGAGTGAAGAACTGAAATCGGCCAGGAAGCAGGAGCTGGAAGCCCAGGTGGGGCCCCTCACGGGCAGGAGCAGCCTCAGCGAGGGGATGAGAGCTGCGGCCACAGGGCCTGCGTGGACCCTGCATCGTGGTGGCATAGGATTCAGGGCCTTGGCTTATTTCCACCACTTGGCACCACTCCCCTCTCTAAGAAGCCCATATTTATTTATCTCCTGCTGGTGCAGTTCACGCTCCACTCCAAGTCTTCCTCCCCTCTGGAGCAGTCTGCCATTCCTGCCCACCATCTTCTTCCTGTCTGCAGCTGCAAACATTGTGCTCTCTGGGCCACAATTCCCCATTCAGTTAGTACCTGAGAGGTAACAAAATAATCTCCCAAAAGTGCTGCCTCCAGAGCTTTTACAAGGTACACATTACCACGCAAATGACCTCTTCAGCACCACAAATGCCCTGCCCACTGTTGGCACTTCCCATCCCTCTACTCTGCTCAGACTCTCCAGCGGGGCGGGGTCCACAGCTTCCCTCCTGATCGGAGGCAGGGCTCTGCCCGCAGGCCTGGTCTTGGTGACTTACTCTGTGTGTCCAGGTGGCAGAGCGCCAGCTGCAGGCCTGGGAAGCGGACCAGCAGGAGGCAGAGGAAGAGGAGGAGGCGAGACAGGCAGAGCAGCTCACCAGTGCCCTGCTGCAGCAGGAGGCAAAGATGATGGCCAAGCAGGGATACCGGCCCAAGGTAGGGAGCCTGCAGGTGAAGGGCCACTGCTGCCGGACCCCTCGGCCTGGCCCCTGCTCTCCAGGCCTGTGCACATGCTGTGCCCGGCTCTGCTTCCCAGCAGCTGGGAGCCTTTCTTGCTCTCCTCTTGTATTTTTCCTTTCCTCTATAGTAGCTCACCCTGACAGGGTCTATTTCAGTCTTTGGTGGGGCCACAGACAGCCTTTGAGGTGATTTTGCTTTGGCTCCTGTTGCTACAACCCACGGAGTGAGGTCCTAACTGCTAAGCTGAGTGCCTATGGACCCTGTTTGGGGAAAAATAGCCATCTTGGAAGTGTTGGCCATAGCTGGTGAGAGAAGGCAGTGGTTTAGGCCCTAACTAAGCAGACATCAAAACCCTTCCCCATCACTGATCCTTCTGTCTTTCCCTGCCATTCCAGTACATCAGTGACCCCCTGCTCTGAGGGTGCTTGCTGAGGCCCAGCAGCCGTCACCACTGCCCCTCCTTTATCAGGGGACCCAGGTGCTTTGAGTGCTGCAAGGCAGGCTGGCTCCTTGGTGGGCAAACGCTGGGAAGCGAATGAAACAATCAGCAGGTACTGCACCTGCTGCAAAATATTAACGTCCTAACAGTCTGGGCTCTTGAGGTGCAGAGGACAGTGTTTTAAACTTTGTGGCCATGGATCAATGAGTGTCTCGGGGTTAGGGTGTCCCAGCGCCCTGAAATGTTACTTAGGGCTAGTACTTTAAAACAAGCCATCAAGTGCCTCCTCTGTGGCGTAGGGTCGTTGCTGCTTTGCTGCGAATGAACAGCTGTTTTTACTGTGCTTTTAGCTTTTATTGAAAATGGATCAATTCCCATTGCTTCAGAGAATGCTGGTCTAATCTCGGATTTTCTTTCTGTTTTCAGCCTTGTGGACATCCCAAAATTGCTTGGAACTGACTTCCTTGGCACTGGAAGCACAGAGCTGAGGTGCGAAGGCCTTTGATATGCAGCCAGCAGACAGTATGACAACATCCTGGTCTAGTGTTGGGGTCATTGCCAGGAGCTCAGCGAGCCTGTTCAGGTACAGGTTAAGTTGATCAAGGGCTGGACAGACTAACACCCAGTAGGAGGCTTTTCCTGCCTTTCTAGTGAAGAAAGGGCTTAGAATCACACACTGCCAGTGCTGTCACAGCCTGTGCTGCTCATAAGTGATATAAAGCTCCAAGTCCAGCGAGGAGTTATAAGTTGTGTCTGTGGCAGGATCCAGAGTCTCCTGTTGTCTCGCCCTCAATTGTCAGCCTCCAGTCACGCCTCCAGCCAGAGAGATGGGGGAAGTTTCTTAATTTTTAAAATTGCAATTTAAATGTATTCTATTGAAGACAAGCGTGTGGGGTTTAATTAATTTCGTGGTCCCAAAAGGATCACATCTTGTTTTCTAAAGAGAAGAACTGTGAACCCTGAGACAGTCTGATGTGGTCCAGGGATGCTTTCTGGAATAGGGCGAGAAATGAGTCTTTTGGAAGCATTTTGGTGGAATTTCCTATGAGCACTGTGTGTGGTGGGAGGAGAGTGATCTGTTTACTGAGCCTCAAAGGTCGCTTAGGTGGCTAACCTTTTGAAATGACACTTTGGACCTTTAGTGTCTTAGGAAGGTCTCAGCTATGTACAGCCTCCTGGGATTTATGTGCCAAAGGAAGGAGGGGGCATTGATCTGAGGAAATGAGATCAGACTCAACCACAGATTTTTCTTCCCACTGTTATATCAATGTGACATAGTTCTAAATTAATCTCTACACTTAGCTGCAAGAAGTTCCTTGCAGCAGGTTTTTATGACTTGCATTTTTTGTATCTTTCTGTCAATTTTTAGTTTTCATTTATTGTGTTCAGGAATCCATATTAGTAAATTATAGCTAATTACTGTTCTACGTTATTAAAACCTGAATTTAGTTTAAAAATCCAGAGTCAAAGGGCTGCGTTACCTTTTACTCCCATTGTGCTACAGAGACAAATGAAGCTGTAAACGACATCCTTAATCTGCTTGTCATTTTCTTGTCTTGAGTTTCTTTGGATATGATTCCAACCCCACTTTCCATGCGTGCTCACATTTACTCCTGTCTCAGATGGCTACTCACTGTGAAATCAAGTTGGGTTGTCTGCATCGCTGCCAGGCTTTGAAATTACTGTTACTTTTATTAAGTGCTGCAAAGTGGTTATGTAGAACATATTTTTACTTACTTCACCCAGCTCTGCAGGTTTGGACATTCTCTACGACTTAACTTTTTCTAGGTTCTGGTAAAGTGGTGTCGCCTCCCCTCTCATTTCCATTGGAGCCTCTTCTCTACAGAGAATTAGCAATGTATTGTCTGAGCTCCAGTATAGAACTGATATAGGTAGAATGACTGGAAAACAGGCACTCAGAAATTTCCTGAAAATTTAGTTTCCTCCAATTTCTTGTTTTTGAACCTAGTGGTAAGCTCCCTGTTAGCATTAGAAACTGTCACACTGCCTCTACCTAATATATTTAAATGCTCTCCCGCCAAAATATGTTTCCAGTCCTGGCCAGTGTTGCTCAGTGGAAAACGTTGGCTGGGGACTGAAGGGTCCTGGGTTCGATTCTGGCCAAGGGCACATGCCCGGGTCATGGGCTTGATCCTCAGTAGAGGGCATGCAGGAGGCAGCCAATGATTCTCATTGATATTTCTATCTCTCCCTCTTCCTCTGAAATCAATAAAAACATATTTTTAAAAAATGTTTCCAAATTCAGAGCTTCTACTGTCTTACTATTTCTTACTCTTATCTCGTATATATTTTATGTATGGCTATGTATATGCATATTGGCTTTATTGTTCTTAAGCTTCTTTTTCTACTTATTACACAATTCTTGGTTAATAGATTATTCTGCAGATTCTTTTACAGAGTCTAATTCCTTTAGCAAAGATGGCCCTGAAGCCAGTATTACTGTAAAATGATTTCTACTGTGTTCTGTCTGTACGAGTTTACTCTTTCTGCTCATTGAGCGCACTCTTTCTCGGGAGGAGGTAGTGATGGGCCTGAGGAAGTTACAAAGCTGAACAACAGTGACAGGAACCCATGAGTACAGACATAAGCAGGCACAGCCCATTAAAACACGTAGGACTGAAGGAGCCATTTGTTCAATAAATACATATATTCAGTGCATTCATATTTCTTTATGGACATAATTTTTTCATGATCTGGTTTTTAGGTATTTTTCATAAAACTTAAAGCATTATGTATTCTCTGATTCTATATAGAAACATTTAGGGTAGAGAATGCTATGTGGGGATTCCCCATGTGTGAGGTTACCCCAGCCGAGTGGCTGCTGACCTGGTGCTCTTGAGAAACGGAGATCTGATTGTTGACATACAGTCCTTGCTCCAGCTGGCTTGATGATACAAATGGTTTGGGCACTTTTGCAGAGTGACTTTGGCCTTTGCCATCTGACACACCTCATGGGGCTGGCTGGCTGAGGTGGGGACCACTCAATCTTCCCAGCCTGGTCTCTGGGCCACAGGGACTGGCTTTTGGAGAGCCTTGCACACCAACCTGCTGGGCAGCGGGTCACCCTTAGATGGTCACTTAACTTTCCCTGTGGTGAGGTCGCCCTGCATAGCCCCATGGAGGGAAAGTGCTACTCAAGGTGCGTGGGAGCCAAAGGACAGTCCTACAGACTGGAAAACAGGCACTGTAGGGATCCCAGTGCCTGGGCTGAAGGATGGCACAGCCTCCACTTCAGGGCCACAAGCAGACTGTGCCCATGTATCCAGTGAAGCCGTGTTCATCACCCACTGCCCCTTCTGCTCTAGAGATGCCGACCTTCCCACAGGGCCACATTCTCTGAGCCTCCTCATCAGACTCCACTGGGTCATGAAGCCTACCGTGGCCAATCAAGACCAATGACTAATAGTGACTCACGTGCTCCCCTCTTCCCCATGAGGAATGTCACCTGGATTGTAAGCTTCCTCAGCTACACTCCTGCTCCATAGGGTTGTGGTGAGGATTAAAGGAGCTAATCCACATCAAGAACCTGGCATGGTGCCTGGTGCAAAGTAGTTGATAAATGTCATTAGAATTATTATAAAAACCTATTGAAAAGCAGAAACGCAGGAAGCTGCTGATGAAGAGGAAGCCCTGAAAAGGGATGGACAGCAGTGCTGCTGAGAGCGGTCATGACCCACAGCAGCAGCCCCTGGGACCCTCCCCACAGCTGCTGGGTCCAAGATGCTAGAGGGTTTCAGCAAGCCCTCCTGGGGCAGGGGACTGGCTCTTTTGAGAAGCCCTGCCCTCCAAGGTGCCCTCCACTATCCTTTGGCTCCCACGCCCTCTGAGTGGGTGCTGATGGCCTGACCAGCTGGCTCTGGGACCTCAGACAAGCAGGATCACTTGAGGACTCCATCTTCTCTGCAAGTCTTGCTCATTAAGGCGCCTGTGGTGACAAGTCTTGCCCTACCCCTTCCACTTGGGAGAAGAGCCCAAGTTACTTCTCCAGAGGATGACTGTTGGGAGACTGAGTGTGGCCCGATGAACCGGGTGTAAATCTATTTGTCCGCCAGGTGAGCCTGCACAGTGGGCCTTGCTCCGGAAGTTAGAGACCAATGGCCTTAAGACTAAATGAGCCCTACAAACAGCTTGCCTGGAAAGAGGAGGTGAGGGAGCCTGTGCTCGGCCAGCTCTCACTGAATTTAACAATTAAACTTGAGAGCACATCATGGAAGATGCCTGGGACTGATGCCCTGATGCGGGTTTCCTTAGCAAAGCTAGCTGCTAAGAACAGAGAATAAAAAAGGACATCAGTCCTGTAAACACAGTGAGTGTGGAGGTATCTGAAGCATCAACTAATTGATGGGAAACAGAATTACCACAGAGACAGTTATAGAGCCTGTTTATTGCATAACTAGCAGGCACAAATTCCAAAACAATTTTACAATGCTTAAAGGGTTGTACAATAATTACAGGAATAGAATGTACAATAAAAATGAAAAGTAAGTGCAGAAGGAAGGGTGACATGGGTAACACACATTTCCATAAAAGATATTTCAGTATTCCTGTGCAGCATTTTTCTTCTATAAAAACAAGGGTGACCTTCAACTGGGACAAGAACAAAAATGCTATGTGTGGGAAGCTCGCAGCTGCTGTGGGGACCAAAAGGCTAGCCTCACTCCTGGTACCCGGCCTAGAGGGCCTGAGGCATTGGACAGCTCCGAGTTGTGCATTCGCAGTTCCAATTGCAAGGAAGGCAGTGGTGGATCTTTGGGCCCGACTGCTCTTTGGCAAATAACCATTTCATTCTGAGGCAGAGGGGGCTTCAGTTCCCAGAGTTCGGGGTGGAGCCGCCGCTGCCTCAGCAAGTGCCCGCTGTGTAAAGAGCACCTCTGCCCTACTGGCTCTGGGGGAGGGGGATTGAGAACATGGAAAACGTGACATTAGGACACAGACATTAGTGCAAGACGGTGGGACCCATGTGCAAAAAGCGGTGAGTGTCGTGCAGACACGGTGCCATCTGCCCCAGGACAGAGAGCCTCTGATACGGGCCTCACTGAGGCTGAAGCTGAGGAATGGGCGGCGCAGAGAAGGAAGCTGGTGGCCTCCTAGCACCGTGTGTCTCACGACCTGGAACTTCTTCCCGGATTCTGGTGCCATGGTCCACAGCAAACTGTGGTGTTCTTAAAACAAAAGCACTGGTCTCCACGTGCCTGGACTTCCTCTAGGGCCGAAGCAACGCCTCCATTGCAGGTTGTGTCTGAAGAAGATACCGCTTTGCCCATCGCAGATGACTCATTATTCAGAAACCTGCCCTCCAGGGACACGGTCACCAACTGAAGGCCACTGCTGGGCCTTTCCTGGGGACCCACTCTGCCCAATGGAGGGCGGGTGTTTGCAAGAGAGAAGAGGGCCAGCTCAGTGGTGCAGCAGGCAGAGGAAGCTTTCCAACGGGGCTGGAGCTGCAGTCAGGAAGATTCCCTCGGCATCGGCGAGCCTGGCACTTGGGATGTGCGATCAGAAAGTTGACGAGTCTTCTGGAGATTGGACCCTTTCCCCAAGCGACTCAGTAACGTGAACCCGGCAGGAGCATCCACATAACGACAGTCAAGCAAACACCCTCAAGTTGCTCCTTTCATGACAGTTTACGGTCAAGCTACAACGCTGATTGTGAATCAAACAGTTCTGTGACAGTGCAGGCTTATTCAGCATGTACTGAGGCAACTTGGATAACTGTGAGTTCTTCACATGTGTGAAGGAGCACTACAGGACAGAATATATGGGTAAAGCGAGAACAGGGTGCCACATTACGGGCATGGCTCAGAGGTTAACCCAGGTGGACGAGGGAAGCCAGACTCGCATCAGTTTGCGGGGCCTCAGGGCAGAGGCTGTGGGAGACCGGCCTCGAGACCACAGCTCACCCATATATGCTGTGAAAATGTCTGCAGTGGTCACCAGCATTTATAAACAAAGATGGCACAAAAACACCCACATTCCTGGAGTCTCTTGAGAATTAAATGCTCTGGCAACCCCGGATCCACTTTTTCACCTGGCAGCCTGAGTGGAGCTGGGGGCTCCTGTGCCACTGGGTGTACCCTGGCCCCACTCCACACCTGGCTCATCCCATGGTCCTTCCTCGCTAGGCCAGATCTGAGCCACACCACACAAAGCGGCTGCAGTCAGCAGGTACAGGAATGTGCTCAGCATTCAGAACAAGAAAGTTTCTAGCTGCTGAGGAAACACCTAACTGTGTCCCAGAGCTGACACCTGTGCTCTTCCATAGCTTTGGGGCAGCTGCTAGTCAGCAGAACACTCTCTAAGAAATTCTTGAAAGCTAATGTCCAATTTTTAAAAACCAGCAAGGTAGTGGAAAAGAAATAAAACCAGATGGACTGTAATCTTACGTCACAAGAAGTCCTTAAAGGGGACGAGCTATGTGAAGCAGGTCGAGAGAAGGCTTTACATGGTCAGAGAAGTAGCCGAATTTCAGATGAAAGAGATGCCGTACAAGGTCCGGGAGCAGAGGATTTCTCTTCCCGTGGCTCACGGCAGGGACGGGAGGAAGGGGTAGAACAGAAGGAGCTATGGCCTGGGGCGCTGCTCCTGCTGCCCCCGGGAAGGAAAGTCTGGTTTCCTGTGGTAAGGCAGAGCAGTAGACCACGTGTGATAACACAACGATGCCCCTACTAGGATGTGGCCAAGTGACACACGATATGGAGGATGAGTGCTTATCTGATGCCACAGAGACTTCAGGATGATAGTAAAATAGACAGAATATCAAGATAGAAAAATTAAAGAACATCTCATGATAGAACAGTGAAAAGAAATGGAGCAATTCATTGTTTCCTTCCAAGAGAGATCGTTACACTATTTTTAGAAAGTGGCAAGTCCTCTTCATACATGCTTGGAGATACTCCAAACTTAAGAGATTTTTGCAACAGGTTAGAAAATTCACTTATTGCACAATGCTTGGTAGGGAACAGATAATGTTGATTTTTTTTTTCTACCCAACTCTTTCAAGAAAATGTTTTACTAAAACACCTCACTTAGAGTTTTAACATAGGCAGGGAGTTTTAAGGGCTGGATAAATGGTAACGAACTTGCAACAATGAAGCTATGCTTTTGGATGTCCATGATCATGAACTCAACAGTCACTGACAGCACAACAGAACATCAGAAAAACTGGCAAACAGTCACAAAATAAGGCAAGTGGGTTAAATTAATTATTGAAAATTTGTTAGAAAACATGCAAAAATAATACTGAGTTTTTTTCAAAAAAGTTTTAAACTTTCATTAAAGTTTGTTTCTGGTAAAAATCAGGAGTTCCACATCTAAATTGGTAATGGGACTTTGAAAAGCCCAGAAAATAGAAGGGCCAGCACCCCTTCTCAGTTGTTGTTCTCTTTGGTGGTGATAGTGACCAGCTGTTTGGCGGCCTTGGCGATGTCGTACGCACACTGGATGACCTGCTGTGTGACCAGCTGGATGTCCGTGGGCGGGCTGCAGTCCCCGGGAAGCGTCTTCTTGCATTCTGACTGCAGTCGATAGGCACTGGATGTCAGTAAGCGCAGGGAAGTCCTCACCATGTCAGACTTGGGTTTCTAAATAGAAAACAACCATTGGCCATGAAGTGCAGGGTAGACATCCAAGAGTGGGAACAAACATTCTTCTGAAAACATCTTCAGCTGCTCCCCATTGAGAGCAGTTTTGTCATGCACCTTTCAACGGGGTGCTCAGAGCACTGCAAGCTTTGCAACCCCTGGTGGGTGTGAGATGTCAAAGTGATCTTATTCAAAGGTCAAAATGCATGAATATCATTTTAGTAGGATGTGCTATTCTGAGATAGATTCTGAAAAATTTATTATTCCACTTGAGTGAAATATTCCAGATTTGATATTATTAATTTTATTCTATTAATGCTTTGTTTTTATTCTATGAATGCTTTGCTTTTCAGCACTGGGTTCAGACATTCTTATTAAAACCAGTATTCATGTAGAACAAAAATATTTCAGTACTGTAACAACTGTTTACAGATGTAAGACTCTTTGTGCCATAAAAAGAATAATGTACTATCAAAGTAATGAAGAAATTTCTTGCAGTTTTTTTTAAAAAGGACCTGAACCAAGTAAGTAGGAAGTGACTTACTTTGGGAAATAATGCTGCCATTTCTGTAACAGCCAGGTGTATCCTCTCTGAGCAGGGACTATAACTGCAATAATATTGAAAAGATTATTCAAAGACAGGAAAATAATTCAGAGACAGAAACACTCAGGGGCTAGCAAAGTTCCATGTATATTCCCTAGTGAAAGGGACTGAGGCAAAGGCTAGCCACTGTGGGTCCCACACCAACAGGAGGCACCTGGTTACAGATCAGGGTCCCCCTCTCCTTTCTTGAAAGTTCATCCCATCTGACAAAACAGTCTCCAGATATGAAGCATAGGCAACATTACACTACTGGCCACGTGGGGCCACAAAACAGTCTGCAAAGATATTTATACCCCCTCAAGCTGGCCATTTACTTCTCATCTTCCCAACTTTTTGAAAGCAAAATGAGGATTTCCATGCAAAAGGCCACAGAAGTTAAAAATAAAGTATTAAAAAAAATACTTTATTAAAATATATATTTTATTGATTTTTTACAGAGAGGAAGGGCAAAGGATAGAGTTAGAAACATTGATGAGAGAGAAACATCAATCAGCTGCCTCCTGCACACTTCCCACTAGGGATGTGCCCACAACCAAGGTACATGCCCTTGACCGGAATCAAACCAGGGACCCTTCAGTCTGCAGGACGATGCTCTATCCACTGAGCCAAACCAGTTAGGGCAAAAAAAAAACAACAACAAAAAAAACAGTTAGACTTGGAGCCTACACTTCAACACTTAAAAACAGATAGCTCGGCTGACTTGGCTCAACTGTTGAGCATCGACCTATGAACCAGGAGTTCATGGTTAAATTACCAGTGAAGGCACATACCCAGGTTGTGGGCTCATTCCCCAGCATAAGGTAGCAGATCAATGATTCTCTCTCATCACTAATGTTTTTATCTCTCTCTCCTTCTCACCTTTCTCTTTGAAATTAATATAAACATATTTTTAAAAAGCAAAAACCTACAGACATTTCTAAATTCCTTCCATTCAATGCCATCTGAATTGTTGGGATATCTAAAGCTTTACTTTGGACAAAAAGGAGGCACTGAGATTAGCATCATCTACTTGCTCAATCATTTATCCACTTCCTCATAAAGCTACTAGGACTTTGTAATAAAATGCTATGGCCCAAAAGAGAAACCAAGATGGTGGCATAGGTGAACACATAAACTGCTGCCTCACACAACAATTTCAAAATTACAGCTAAAAGACAGAACGGACATCATCTAGAACCACAGGAAAACTGGCTGAGTGGAAATTCTACAACTAGAAGATAAGAGAGGGGCTCACAGAGACTCAGAGGAGCTGCAAAAAGCTAAGGTATGGAGACATGCACATGGAGAGGACAGGTGGTGGGGTGCCTGGCTGGCTTCCTCTAGTGGGAGGGAGAAGGAAACTCCCAACTGCACTAAATCCCAGGTCCGAGTGCACTGAACCCCAGGGGGACTATCGGGAAAAGGGAGAAGTGCACAGAAACTTAGGGGAGCCACGAAAGGCAAAGGTCTGGAGGAGTGCGCACAGTGCATGCAGAAAAGACTGACTGGTGATTGTGCCGCTGGCTTTCTCTAGTGAGAGGAAGACAGAACCTCCGTACTGTGCTGAATTCCACTACCAACTGCATTGAACCCCAATTTTGAGAGAGACCCTGGGAACCCAGACTCATACGGATCCCCGGAGCGCATGGAAACTCAGGGGTGCCAGGAAGGCAGAGGTCTAGAAGTGCGCGAGTGCACGCAGAGAGGGCTGCAGCAATTACCGCAGGACCCTGAGATCCAGGGGCCGCGTAGGGCAGGGCTGAGGGAAGCCCCAAGGCTGTCTTCTAAGCCCTGAGACTCCGCCATATCCAAGCTGAACACAGAGGCTTTTGCAATTTTGCAAGTCTTGTATCATAAGAACTCCAGCACAGAAGTTCTCCTGGCGTAGACACAGCTGATCCTCACAAACCAACTGGCTTGGAGGTCAATTTCCCCCAGTGATACCAACAACAATCAAGACTTAACTACAACAAGGCTGTACACACAGTCCACAAAGGAGTGCACCAAGAGAGTCCACCTCTGGTAACTGAGGAGGCAGAGCTACTGGGCCATATAGGACACCTAGCTCCAAAGCTACTCTGCCAACTCAGGAAAGCATCGAAAATGCAGAGACAAAAGAACAGATCACACATTAAAGAAATGGAGGAAAACAAACAAATGGATATAGAGTTCAAAACCATGGTTACAAGGCTTTTCAAGAATTTCCTAGAAAAGGCTGATAAATTTAGCAAGACCCTCAAGGATATGAAAAAGGACCAACTAGAAATTAAACATACACTGACTGAAATAAAAAAATATTATACAGAGGCCTAACAGCAGACTAGAGGAACACAAGAATCAAGTCAAAGATTTGAAATACAAAGAAGCAGAAAACACTCATCTGGAAAAGAAAAAAAGAATCCAAAATTTTGAAGATAGTGTAAGGAGCCTCTGGGACAACTTCAAGCATACCAACATCTGAATTATGGGGGTGCTAGAAGAAGAGAGAGAGCAAGATACTGAAAACCTATTGGAAGAAATAATGACTGAAAACTTCCCCCACCTGGTGAAAGAAATAGACTTACAAATCCAGGAAGCACACAGAACCCCAAATAAAAGGAACCGAAAGAGGACCACACCAAGACACATCAAATTAAAATAACAAGAGCAAAAGACAAAGAGTGAATATTAAAAGCAGCAAGAGAAAAACAGTTAATTACCTACAAGGGAGCACCTATTCGACTGTCAGCTGATTTCTCAACAGAAACTATGCAGGCCAGATGGGAGTGGCAAGAAATATTCAAAGTGATGAATAGCAAGATCCTACAACCAAGAATAATCTATCCAGCAAAGCTATCATTCAGAATTGAAGGGCAGATAAAGAGCTTCACAGAGAAGAAAAAGCTAAAGGAGTTCATCAACACCAAACCAGTATTATATGAAATGCTGAAAGGTACTCTTTTAGAAGAGGAAGAAGAAAAAGGTTACAAGCCCTACTCCTACTCAGGGAATACCACCTCTAGACATCACCACCACCTCCTTCCATGCTCAGGCCTCATTGTCTCTCTGACAGAAAGCAAGGATCTCTTGATTCTAAAGGAAAACTTTATCCCTCTTCAGCATGACCCGGAAACAGAAGAGACCCTGTGCCCCCTTTTCTCTGAAAGAATTCAGAGCCAAGATCCTTGATGGGAGTATGTGGTTGGCAGTTAGACAAATATGAGCAAAACAAGAACAATGGGCCAGCGCAGAAGGTCATCAGGATGGAAAGCCCTGGGTGCCCCGCAAAGGATAAAATGCAGGGTGGGACCTTTCCTCCCTAGCATATTGCTGGGCATGGCGTTTGGACCCCCTGAACTATTCACCTTAGAGATAACATCTAGGCCTCAGTTGCATTTCAACTCCAGATCCAGAATAGCAACGAAACCAGCCACAGCTAACTTCAGAAACAGCTGCATTAATACTGAGCCCTGCCCTAATGCAGACCAATCAATCAGTGGAGACCACAACCCTGAAAGGACACACCTGGAAAACTGCTGGCTAGTGTACTGAGATTTTCCCCTGGGGCCTCCCCTAAAATCTCCACCCTTAAGACACTTGGGGTGAAGGGCTCAGAGTACTTCCCTTCTAGGAGCCCACCAGACCCTTTTTCTACTCCCTCCCCCTCTCCTTAGGCATTAGCTTCCTTGCTCCCAAGCTCCAAAGGCCCTTCCTTTACCCCTGTAACTTGTTTCCTAAGCACATTTCTTCTAGAAAATACTTTTGGTATCTCTATGATTTACCCAATAAATGTTCTCTTATAAAAAACAAAAAAATGCGACAGCCCTAGCCGGTCTGGCTCAGTGGATAGAGTGTCAGCCTGTGGACCAAAGGGTCCTGGGTTCGATGCTGGTGAGGAGCACATACCTTGGTTGCAGGCTCATCTCCTGCCCAGGACCTGGTCAGGAGGCAACCAATTGATGTGTTTCTCTCACATTGATGTTTCTCTCTGTCTTTTCCTCCCTCTTCCACTCTCCCTAAAAATCAAAGGAGGGTATCATCAGATGAGGATTAACAACAACAACAAAAAGCTCTTTGCTTGTGGACAAGCTCAAAGACAACAAGTGCATTAAATCTGCCCATTCTCATACTTTCGTGCAGGGCTCCATTCTCAATGCTTTGCAAAGAATCATGTAATCCTCTCAGTAGCCCTATGAGGTTGGTAGTACTACTATCACACTCATTTTTCAAATTAGGAAACGGAGATATTCCTCTCTTATATAGGATATGCGTAACCGCTGGACACAGTAGTGTAGTGAAGGCCTGGGGTAGCGGGAGGGGGAAGGGAGAGGCTACAGGAGGTGGGAGTGACATCTGTAATACTTTCACAATAAAGATAACTTTAAAAAATAAAAAATAAAATAAATGAGGAAATGGAGTCCTGGAGAGGCAGAGAGCTTGTCCAAGGTCCTGCAGCTGATAAGAGAGAACTCAATCCTGGCCATCCAGCCTCCAAGCCCAGGTTCCTCACTGCCACACTACAGGCCTCTCGTGGCATGAGGCAATGAATTTTGTTTTGTTTGTAATAGCATGACTGGTAATTCTGACTTCTTGTAATTGAAACTTTGGTTTCATTTATGGTTCTTATTATTGGCATTATGACAAGCAACATATGGGGTTAGTTTCCTGCAACTGAAAAATGTTCTATTTCTGCCCTGAGTCCATGTCAACAGGTGCAGAGACAGAGACAAACTGAACATGGTGTTATGTGACAACTCTTAGGTACCACACTGCCCCCAGATCTGGGTATTAAGTCTAGAAATGACCCAGCAGGCTCAGAAGGGAGATGGACATAGGGGAAGCGCTTTAGGAGCTTGTTTCCGGCATGTTAAAAAAAATGGTGTGAATACAAAGGTTTGGTCTTACACAAGAACCCACTTGGCTATGTTTTAAAATTTCCCTCCTAAGACACAAAGCCTAATGTCCTTCAGCAACTATTCTAGCACTTAACACCTTCAAGAAACATTCTTTCCCCATTTTTTAGATCATGAAGTTGGCTAAAAATTGTCATCAGCAACCTCTGTACTTCATCTCTGTAAAAAATCTAGTATCAAAACTATTTTAATAAAGACTGTGTACATTTGGAGAAACCGAGATGGCACCATAGGTAAACATCTAAACTGCTGCCTCGCACAACAATTTCAAAACTACAACTAAAAGACAAAACAGACACCATCCAGAACCACAGGAAAGCTGGATGAGTGGAAATTTTACAACTAGAAGGAAAGAGAAAAGCACATTGAGAATTAGAGGAGCTGCAAAAGGCAGAGGTACAGAGGCATGCGGAGAGGACTGGCAGCTAAGTACACAGCTGGCTTTCTCAAGTGGGAGGAAGATGGGAGCTCCCGTCTGTGCTGGATTCCAGGTTTGGGCAAGATCCTGAGAACCCAGACTCATTCGAGGGGGAATCTGGACTGTTAGGAAAAGAGAAAAGCACACTGAGACTCAGGGGAGCTGTGGGAGACACAGATCCAGAGGTGCGAGCGCAGAGAGGATTGACTGCTGAGTTCCTGGCCAGCTTTCTCAAGAGGGAGACGGAAGTTCCCAACTGCGCTGAACTCCAGTCCCAGGTGAAACTTGGGGAACCCAGACTCATTTGAGAAGAAACTGGACTCTCTGGCAATGGGCAAAACTTGAGGGCGGCTTTCTCTCAGAGGTGCTTGCAGTGATTACCGAGGCACTGAGACCCAGGGGCCTCATAGGGCAGGGCTGATGGAAGCCAAGGCTGAACACAGAGGCTTTTGCAATTTTGCAAGTCTTGTCTCATAAGTGTCTCCAGCACAAAAGTTCTCCCAGCATAGACACAGCTGATCCTCACAGCAAATTGGCCTAGAGGTCAATTTCTCCCAGTGATACCAACAACAATCAAGACTTAACTACAGCCAAAACCGGTTTGGGTCAGTGGATAGAGCGTTGGTCTGTGGACTGAAAGGTCCCAGGTTCGATTCTGGTCAAGGGCATGTACCTTGGTTGCTGGCACATCCCCAATAGGGGGCGTGCAAGAGGCAGCTGATCAATGTCTCTCATCGATGTTTCTCTCTATCCCTCTCCCTTCCTCTCTGTAAAAAAATCAATAAAATATATTTAAAAAAATAGACAACTACAACAAAGCTATACACACAGTCCACAAAGGGGTGCACCAAGAGATTCAACCTCAGGTAATTAGGGAGGCTGAGCCACTAGGCCATATAGGATACCTAGCACACAAAGCTACTCTACCAACTCAGGGAAGCAGCGAAAATGTAGAGACAAAGAAACATCATAAATGAAAGAAGTGGAGGAAAGCAAACAACTGGATATAGAGTTCAAAACCATGGATATAAGGTTTTTCAAGAACTTCCTAGAGAAGGCCGATAAATTTAGCGAGACTCTTGAGGATATGAAAAAGGACCAACTAGAAATTAAAACATTTTTTAATATATTTTATTGATTTCTTATAGAGAGGAAGGGATAGGGACAGAGAGTTAGAAACATCGATGAGCGAGACATTGATCAGCTGCCTCCTGCACGCCCCCTACTGGGGATGCACCCGAAACCAAGGCACATGCCCTTGACCGGAATTGAACTCGGGACCCCCCAGTCCACAGGCAGACGCTCCACCCACTGAGCCAAACTGGTTTTGGCAGGACCAACTAGAAATTAAACATACACTGACTGAAATAAAAAATATACAGAGATCTAACAGCAGACTAGTGGAACAAAAGAATCAAGTCAAAGATTTGAAATACAAAGAAGCAAAAAAAACTCAACTGGAAAAGAAAAAAGAACCGAAAAATTTGAAGATAGTGTAAGGAGCCTCTGGGATAACTTCAAATGTACCAACATCAGAATTATGGGGATGCCAAAAGAAGAGCGAGAGGAAGATACAGTGGTACCTTGAGATACGAGTGCCCTAACATACAAGATTTTTGAGATATGAGCTGTTGAGCGAGCGGTTTTTGCTTTGAAATACGAGCAACATTTGAGATAGGAGTAATCGCGCGGATTTGCCGGCTGCACACGACCCACCAGTTTACTGCGACTCTAGCGTCTCATAGTTTCCCACACCTCAAAGTAATGGAACGAATTAAACTCGTATCTCGAGGTACCACTGTACTGAAATCCTATTTGAAGAAATAATGACTGAAAACTTACTCCACCTGGTGAAAGAAATAGACTTACAAATCCAGGAAGCACACAGAACCCCAAATAAAAGGAACCGAAAGAGGACCACACCAAGACACATCAAATTAAAATACCAAGAGCAAAAGACAAAGAGTGAATATTAAAAGCAGCAAGAGAAAAACAGTTGATTACCTATAAGGGAGCACCCATTCGATTGTCAGCTGATTTCTCAACAGAAACTATGCAGGCCAGATGGGAGTGGCAAGAAATATTCAACGTGATGAATAACAAAAACCTACAACCAAGATTACTCTATCCAGCAAAGCTATCATTCAGAATTGAAGGTCAGATAAAGAGCTTCACAGATAAGAAAAAGCTAAAGGAGTTCATCAACACCAAACCAGTATTATATGAAATGCTGAAAGGTACTCTTTAAAAGAAGGAAAAAAAGGTAAAGATAAAAATTATGAACAACAAATACATATCTATCAACAAGTGAATCTTAAAAATCAAGTGAATTAAAAATCTGATGAACAGAATAAACTGGTGAATATAATAGAATCAGGGGCATAGAAAGGGAGTGGACTGGCAATTCTCAGGGGTGGGGGATAGGGCTGAAGGGAGGTGCAGGAAGGAACTGGACAAAAATGGTACACCTATGGATGAGGACAATGTAGGAGGAGGTAAGGGCAGAGGGTGGGGTAGGAACCGGTTGGAGGGCAGCTATGGGGGAAAAAAGAGGAACAATTATAATAATCTAAACAATAAAGATTTATTAAATTAAAGAAAAAAAGACTGCCTACATTTTAATAACTCTGTATGGTGCCAGGTGGGGAATTACTTTGTAAATTATATAAATGTCTAACAACTAAGCTATACATAGGAAACTAATATAAAATCTTACTGGATGTCAACTGTAATTGGGAAAAAAAACTTATTCAGAAAAAAAGACTGCTTACATTTTAATGAAACCATCACATTTCAAGAAAATGGTTTATATTATTTCAAAATGCCTTCGAATGGGAAATCCTCACTCTTAACTTTGTGAGCAGTTAGAACTAGACACCATGGGATAGCAAAAATGCCAATGCATAAAGAGTTATTGAACTTTCCAATTTGAAGGGGTAACAATCCATTTGGTCACACAGATAGAGGAAAAGGCAATGTCCCCAGCAACCTGTGTCAGGCATAACGTTTCTTGCACTAGTATGCCCATTAATACCATCACTGAGAACACATCTATTCTGAGTTGCATGTTCTCCATATGCGTTTTGTTTTGCTGGTTAGGGTTTTCATGCTGATCCAAAAATATAATTCACCCTTTCCCCTTACTACACAAAGAAGATATTTTTCCTAAGGTCATTTCTCAAAAGTTCATTCATTATAAGGTCTTTGAGCAAAGTTCTGAATAAGCTGCAAAAGAAAGCACATACAGATTAATGAAGAAGTCCTCCTCCTTTATGAGGATGTTCATGTTCACAACTTCAAATTATCTTTCCCCAAAAAGGCTTTTGTGCATAGTATGTAGTAATCCTGAATTGTGTAATTTCCTGTGTATGTGAGTGTGGGAGAGAGATACGGGCAGGGGATAGAACCAGGCTGAGGGACAGTCAGGGGCTGAAGGGAGGGGAGCTAGCTTAGACCAGGGGACCAAGACCAAGCCTGAATGTGCCCACATGGGCTATTGGTCTACTTAAGATAACACAAGCAATGGATCAACAGGAGGAAAAGGCATGGGTTTAATTAGTACAATACAAGGTTGTGAATAAAAGTGTCTTGAATATGTAAGCAAGCAGAGATTTTAATAGAACATCAAACAAGTTATAAAATATAAATTCTCTAAACCAATTTTGGTTTAAAGCAAAAGAATGAGCTAATGATTAAAATCTTTACATCATTCTCTCTGGTCTTTTTTTTAAAAACCTCATCAGAGGATATTTTTACCATTGATTTCTAGAGAGAATGGAAGGGAGGGAGAATTGGGCAAGCGAGAGAAATATTGATGTGAGAAAGACACAGCAATTTGTGCCTTTTCTACACAGAGTTGAAGCTGGGAATCGAACCTGAGACCCTTAAGTCCACAGACTGATACTCTAATCACTGAGAAACCAGCCAAGGCTCTCATGGTCTTAAAAAAGAAATCAGATCATGACATTTATTGAATAAATCTGTACATTATAAAGTAAAAAAATTCCAAATGTACCAAGCACTATACTGCAATCTTTGAAGCCAGAAATGGCCATAGGGCAGGTATTTGTATTTTTAACAATTACCAAAGAGAACAATGCAACGTAAGCACATGAAACTAGGATGTTATCCAGAACAGTTAACTGAAAGGAAGTTCTCAGAGGAGAAAAGAATGCGTTAGAACAAGAGCCAATTCCTTCCTATGCTAAGAACTGGCTCTGCTCGAAATGGTTCTGCTCAGAGAGAACAGACAATTATGTGAATGGTGATTTGAGCGATTTTATCGGTAAACCCCTTGTGTCTTAGACGTTTCAAACATCTACAAGCACAGGCAAACACGGGAGACATAAGAAATCAGGTTCATTTCAGGATATCTTTTATGTTAGCAAACGGGCTAGCTAAGGCAATCCCAGAGAGCAGTGGTGCCAGGAAGAATCAAGGGCAAGTTCTTGGGAGGTACCCTCCCTTCTCTGCCTAGAAGTAGGAATATCACTGTCCCAACTACATCACGATTCTATTCCTAGAGACATTTATTTTCAGAGACTTCCTAAGAAGAATGAAAAACTGAAAATACCATGTAAAAAAACAAACCTAAATTTACAAATCTTTTCTTAAATCTGTTACGTAAACCAGAAATTTTCAAAAACCTTTAAAATCAGGACATTGGAAAAAAATCCGTTTCTCACTGGAGCAGCACCTCTAGAGCATGTGCACGTCCTCCCAAGCCCTACCTGTCATGTTTATTTTCTTGGGCTGCTCGTAAGAGTTCCTGGATGTTTTTGGTGATCTGCTCAGTTTTCCGGATGACGTCTTCAGTGCTGGGGAGGACAGGGCTTAGGGCCGTGGAGGGTTCTGCCATATCTGGTACTGAGCCATCACCTTGCCACACCATACTCCTCTGCCTTCCCTTCCTGCTTGACCTGTGGACATTACAGAAGAGGCTAAATTCAGCAGGTGCTTATCAGCTGTTTCTCTGCTTCTAGAAGCCACTGCCGTGCATTTGCTGAACACAAGAACAGGCTGCTTTTGTGGTTTCCCTTGTCCTGTCTGGCAGGAGACTCATGGCAACAGGTAGCTACAGCTCACATGGAGGCTCATTCACCATGGGGCTGGAAATGATGACTCTTGTAGAAAGGGTAAAGATGGGGAAAGGGAGGGAATAACTGGAACGGGGAGGGTGTGTTATTAGAAAGCCATCCCTACTGGAGCCAGTCGGAATAAAAATGGGGTAAAAATGCAGAATATAACCTAACAGTGACTTAAAGTGAAATACTGATTTGAAGCACATTGCAGAGACTTAGACACATAAAATTCGCTGGTAAAGGAAAAAAGACCCTGTGGCTATAACATGTGATGAGAAGAGGTGTTGACCTATGAACTTATGCCTCAATATTTTAAGACTTTATGGATGCAGGTGATGAACTACGTCTCCTGACCACGGCTGGCTAGCTATCTGGTTTCAGAGCCTGACCCCCGGCACATCTTTCTGCAGCTGTACCCCATGTCATCTGGGTCCGTATCATTGGGAGTGTTGTCATAGTCACTTTCAGGTGTGCTGTTCTGCTTCTCCAGTCTGGACGCCTACAAGAGAAAAAAGGGGCCCATTGGTTCGAGCATCAGACACTTCTTAGGATCCACTCTTCTCCAGGAATCACTCCTGCATGGCCCAGACCTCATCTTGGATGGAGCCAACCCTTTACTGAAAATCTAGTGAAAGAGGAGCAGTGGATACAGAAATACTCTCTTTCCTTTTGTGCAACATTCCATAAGCAGATCCTTGGTACAAACTAATGCAGACACACAAGGCAAAACATCCACATTTCGTTCTCTAAGGAATCTGAGTTTAACCATGATACAAGTCCCATTGAATAGTAAAATGCCCGCACTTAGACATTCATCAACCTTCAGCACTGGAAGCTGCCTGCACATTATCTAGTCCAGTGGTTCTCAACCTTCCTAAGGCTGCGACCGTTGCATACAGTTCCTCATGTGGTGGTGACCCCCAACCATGAAATTTTGCTACTGTTATGCATCGTGATGTAAATATCTGCATTTTCTGATGGTCTTAGGCGACCCCTGTGAAAAGGTCGTTCGACCCCCAAAGGGGTCGCAACCCACAGGTTGAGAACCGCTGATCTAGTCTAATACCAGGTGACAAAATGACACACCCAAGGCCACAGACTCAGCAGAAAAACAGGGTCTGGAGCCCAGGCCTCCTGCTACCTCCAATATTCCAGGCCTGGGCGCTGAGGCTCACCACTGCTCAAAACACATAACAGCTCTACAGGAACTCCTCAGAAGGGTTTATCAGACCAGAAAACTAGTATTGATTGCCACATGTTGTTTGTGAATCAAGATAGATTCCAGGTATATACTTAATTTCCAACCATTTTTATCTGTTTCCCAAACACCTAACCCTCAAAATATAAAGACTTGCTACAACTGTGGAAATTAAAAAATGGGAGGCAGATTTAAAAGAGGAATGGTAAAAATGTGTTGAGCAAATGGCAGCACTGCTAAGAATAGGGCCTTTCAAGGTGACAAAATTCGAAGGATACCATATTCCCTTGAGTTATTTAGTCAACATGGGTTTCCCTCTGTATATATTTCACCCACAATGCTTGAGAACATCTTCATCTAGAATAGAAATCAGTGAAAACTGATTTAAAATCTAAACAGATTACTTTGCAAAATACAAATCTAAGTTATTTCCAGCTCTCACCTTGAATTTAATCCAAGTTAATAAAAACATGTGATTTAAAGAATTATACTAATGCTGCAATAAAATGTGTCTAAAAAATAGCTAAACAGGTGTTCCTTAAATACAGAATTGGCCTGGCTGGTGTGGCTCAGTGGTTGGGCATTGACTCATGCACCAAGAAGTAAGTGGTTTGATTCCTGGTCACAGCACACGCCCAGATTGCTGGCTTGATCCTCAGTTGAGGGTATGCAGTAGGAGGCAGCAGATCAATGTTTCTATCTCTGTCCCTTCCTCTTTCTCTAAAACCAATAAAAAAAATACATATTTTAAAAAATATATATAGGGTTGATTTTTTAAAGAAATAGAAATACTGATTAGTTGTTCTATTTACTATGCATTTATTGGTTGATTCTTGTATGTGCCCTGATCGGGATCAAACTCTCAATCTTGGCCTATGGGAATGATGCTCTAACTGAGCTACTGGGCCAGGGCCAAAACATTTTTTTTCAATTAACCTGCACAGTTCAACTGACCCACATTGTTCAAGGGTCAACTGGTAGTTGGACATCTGCATATGCAAAGGGACAACCTAAGTTATCATCAGATTTTTGAATGCAGGGGCTGTCGAGTCCCCAACCCCCATGTTGTTTCAGGGTCAACTGTAAATTAAGAGCCTTATTTATACATCTGGAGATCCTACAGTGTCATCCAAAAGAGTGGTTACTTTAGAGTAAGTCAATTTAAGAAAAATCTACATAAAATCTAATTATTTGCTCCTTACTTGTAATGCTGCCTGGTCCTTTGAAGGCCCTTATGTGGACAGGCAAGGCAGCCAGCCCTTTGGTGGAAGGCTCCTAAACTCACATCACATTTTGCTTACTATCTTCATGGCTTCTCTTTCCTCTCCCAGGGAAAATACTCTCTTTCTCTGTCTGCTGAGGTCTTTCACGTCCCTCCCGCCAACCCCCAAATGCTCTATTTGGTCCTAGCCACTTCAATAGAAGACACTTGTGCTGGCTCCTAAAATTCAGACTTTATCTACTCAAATTCATCTGGGAATGATTAAAAGACTTAGCTTAGAGAGTTTAAGTTCTATAAATTGACTATAACTTTTAAGATCCCTTAGTTTATATCTCCTACAAAAAAGCCATTTCTGCTTCACTTGCTGCCATTTTGATCTGGCTTCACGAATCAACTCATGAGTCACTAGCTACTAGAAGTCTAGATGGAAGACTAAAGGCAGGCCCTGTGTCCAGTGCAGGGCACAGCGAAAGCAGCCTCTTCACAGGTGATCTCAAAAACAGAATGAACACCCATCTTACCTTTCACAGGGAATGTTTGACCATTCTTTAAATTTCTTTTCCTTCAGTTTTTATACATACACACACACACATACACACACACACACAAATGTAATAGAAAGACTCGCATTTAAATTATTATTCTGGAAAATTCATCCAGAGCTGCTACGGTGGAAAAATCTAGAAAATAGAATTAAACCCAGAAAATCCCATATTTTATATTAGACCTTTTTGCCTTCCAAAAGAGTGGCTACTTTAGAGTAAGTTTTATATAAATTTGATAATTACAAATGAATGCACTACCATCACAATGATCAAAAGTACCAAGTTTCATTTAAACATTTTAGAAGAGTAATAACTCATATATCTAATAAAAGAACTCAGAAAATATTTCTCCAGTACTGAAAACAATGTTTGGCAGAAAATCAGTTACTTACAAATTAAGTTCTTCATTGTCAACAAAAACATATATAGGATTTCAAGTTAGCCAGCATTTAATTTTGTGAAAAATTATTGTGAACATGCAGAGGTAAGAACCATTAGTTAAAAGTGCTGCTCTCTCAAAGCTGTTAATAGAAAATTACCCAACAGCTGGTGCTGGTTCAGTTTATTTTATAGATTTGCAATTTTTAAAAAATACAGACATGCCATATGAACCTAAACTCAAGATAAAGCTTCCAGGAATATTCGCGATTAACAGTTTAAATGACTTGTTAAACTTGTATAAAACTCCATTTCAGAAAGCAGTCCTTGTAATTATTCTCAAAACTACTGGAAAAAGTTTTGTTTTTTTAATATCATAATGGACAAAACTTAACTTGACTTAAGTAAAAGTTCATGTGATACTTCATTTCTATTAACTACCCCTTAGTTTAATTGAAATATTGTAATGAAAAACATTGCAGTTCCTTTTTACAACTGCTCAGAAGACTTGAAGATTCACACATGTGTCTAGCATTCTTTTTATTAGACTGCTTCAAAGCTGTGGAAAAGAACCCCTGAAGGGCCCTGACGTGTTATGTGGCACTGGCAGTGGAAGAGAACAACTCATCATCCTTACGTATGTACAGGGAATGGACAAAGGCCAGGTGCAAATCCTACTGTGCCTATAAAGGTGGCCCCGCACCCACACCTTAGCTTCTCCTCTCACCTTAGCTCCTCTCTCCTGGTGTAAAAAAAGAGCGAGTGGGGACCTGACCACAAATCTTCAAGGCTTGAGCTCTTTCCACGGGTGTCCCAGCTTGCCAGCATGTGCTCTTCATGCATGAGACGATTTTTAAATGGACAGTGCATTTGGGAGCCAGGATGTCACCTCAATCCCTAAGACCTTTTCACTGACAAACCAAAAAGCTGGGTATGACCCTGTTTGGTGTGACCAGTTGGTTGGAGCATTGTCCTGTGCACCAAAAAGTTGTGGGTTTGATCCCTGGTCGGGGCATGTGCAGGAGGAAACTGATTGATGTTTCCCATTGATATTTCTTTCTCTCTCCCTCTCTCTGTCTCAATTCCTGTCTCTGAAATCAATTAAAAAAAAAAAAAGGCTGCGTATAGAAGAGGTACTTAATAAATACTTGTTACCTAGCTATTCTAAATGGAGTTTGCCTGAATTGTTTACTGTTACTGGGAATGCAAGTTATACATCAGAAAGTGAACTTGCTCTGGGCTGTGTCACTAAGTGGTTAGTGTCGGCCCATGCCCCAAAGGGTCACAGATTCTATCCCCAGCCCCGGTTAGGGAACGTGCAAGAAGCAACCAATCGATGTGTCTCTCTCACATTGATATTTCTCTCTCTCTCTCTCTGTCTTTTTTCCTTCCTCTCCCTTCTTTCCACTCTCTCTAAAAACATTAATGGAACCCGGCCAGTGTGGCTCAGTGGTTGTGTAAAGCTATGAACCAGGAGGTCATGGCTCGATTCCCGGTCAGTGCACATACCTGAGTTGCAGGCTCAATCCCCAGTAGGGGACGTGCAGGAGGTAGCCAATCAATGATTCTTTCTTATCATTGATATTTCTATCTCTCTCCCTCTCTCCCTTCCTCTCTGAAATCAATAAAAATATATATATTTTTAAATTAATGGAGCAGAAACCGGTTTAGCTCAGTGGATGGAGCATCGGCCTGCGGACTGAAGAATCCCAGGTTCGATTTCAGTCTAAGGGCATGTACCTCAGTTGTGGGCACATTCCCAGTCCGGGGCGTACTGGAGGCAGCTGATTGATGTTTCTCTCTCATCAATGTTTCTAACTTTCTCTCCCTCTCCCTTCCTCACTGTAAAAAATCAATAAAATGTTTTTTAAAAAATTAATAGAGCCCTAGCTGGTTCTGCTCAGTGGATAGAGCACCAGCTTGTAGACCAAAGAGTCCTGGGTTTGATTACGGTCAAGGGCATGTACCTCAGTTGAAGGTTCCTCCCAGGCCCAGGCCCTTGTTGGGGCTCATGCAGGAGGCAATCAATGGATGTATTTCTCTCATATCAATGTTTCTGTCTTTCCCTATCTCTTCTTCTTCCCCTAAAAATCAATGGAAACATATCCTCCTGAAGATTAAAACAACAAAAAATGGAAGTTGGACTTGACCAACTAATGAAGTGTACAGTTTCATACTAACAGCTATTGAGACCTCCAGTTCTGCTATGTGTTGCAATGCTTACATGAGACACAGGGATGGCAAAACCTTGGATTGTCAAGTATGGTGCTGACAAAGTATGTTAAGAGGTTAAAAGAAAAAAAAAAAGATGTCTTGGTGTTTTAGTTAGTCCAAATATACTAGTTTTAATCTGATAACTGAAGTTCTGAACTAATCTGACAGATGTGCCCTATTACAATATTTTAACCAGCAGCCAGCTAATATTCTGATTGTTTAAAATGACAGTACGCTCAGAATAAATGTTATAGGGTAAATTGTGAACTTGGTTAAGTAGTATGTGAAACAGAGTAATGTGGAGTTAGACGAAAGGGTGGCCATCTCCCATAGAGTGTGCATGTGTCCATGCATGCTAAGAGCTGCCTCATGCAGGACAGAAGGCAATCAGCAGAAGGACAAGAGGGCCAGAAACACACAGTGCCCAGGAGCTGCCCCTCCTCCAGAGAGCCGACCATTCAGAGTGTACTTAACCCTTCGGGTGCTTTCGTCCCTGGACCAGGAAAGTGTGGAGGGGAAGGAAGGCAGAGATGAAGAGGAGGTCACAAGTGCACTCCTCCCGATCTAAAAGGGGAAAAAGAAACACACTCGGGAAAATACATACAACAAAAAACCTACCACCTATCCCGGTTTCCCAGGAAGAGTCCTAAAAAGCTACTCAGTACGTGAGATCAGTGCTAAAGTTTCTGTGACAGGCAGCTGACTGCCACACTAGCCAATGACAAATGTCCAGACATGTTTAATCCCTTAGTGAAATGCCTTCCAGAAATTACTCGGAATTTATAAATTTCTTCTAATATCTAGCATAATTTGTCAAATTTGCTGATAGTTTAAAAAAAATAGCCTTAAACAAATATTTTTAATTAAGATAGATAATATGAAATGAGAAACTATATGATTAAAAGTTGGTATGTTATCATCTATTTCTAGCTATAAAACTTATGCAATAATAAAATGACATTCTTACATTCTAAGTGTTTCTAAAATAAAAAAAAATACATTATGAAAACTAACAAAGTTTGCTTTTTTTAAATTTTGTTTACGGGTTATACAAAAATGAGTTTTTTTAACTTAGTTCAATGACATTCCATTACACCAAAAGTATCAAATCAACTGCTTTAGAATGTTTAGCCAAACAACTTAAAAAGCTGAAGTAATACACTCCCAATTACAATATAACAACACAGTAATTTTACCACACTAAAGCTGGACAAAATTAAATTAGGGCTTAATTTACTAGACTATACACATTCTTTACTTTGAATTTTCTCTGAGAATTTTTTGGAAATTCTTACAAAATTTGACTGAAAAAAATAACAACTGTTACATTCAAAAAGATAAAAATTATTCTCTAAAATTATCACATTAAGTTCAAAACATCTGTGACATTTGGTCAAAACCGATTTTTAAAATAAATCTGGAAGAAATATATTATCTTAAAACCTCACAACACAATTATTATCCCATTGTAAAATAAGATGTTAGCAGCCTGTTACAAAACACAATCTTTGGAATACAACACTTGTAAAATCTACGTAGTTTTTACACATGATTGTTATGAAAGGACAAAGCAGTGCTCTCTCCACAATGGAGCAGCAAGGGACGCAGAAGCAAAGCAGGCACGCTGACCACACGTGCAGAAGCTGTGGAGCCCAAAAGCTATGTATGTCCAGACCATAGATGCCACCTGCTCATCTGGGAGGAGCAGAGAAGGCACCTTGCATTCTAAGGGTTCTAGTTCATAAAGGGGCATGTACCTGTCTTATCAACCTCAAAGAAGATGGCACTTACTTCTAGTGGCGACCTTAACAATTTGTTTTTGTTTTTGGAAGTGGGGGAGAAAGTTGGTTATAAGAAAATAAAATTCCAATAGGGAGAAAAAGGGGAGGGGAGATGAGCAAGGACCAGAATATCGGTTTTGTTGGAAAACTTTTGACAATGACCCTGTGTGCTTGTGGGAGCACCTGTCAAACATGTTAATACAGCAGATACAACTCTCCTAGCCCAATGTGGCAAAGCAGAAACATGGGCTTCTCCAGGTTCAGAGGAGGGAATGCAGGAGGCAGGCTGCACAGAGAAGCAACAGGGGAAGCGCTAGTGTTGGTACTTACGTGTGCAGGGAATGGCTGCAGTCTTGTCCTGCTCTCTTCCGGGTGGTTCGCTTCTCCCACTGGGAGATATGGCTTCTGACCTGATCCCGTCTCGTACATGGACATGGGCCTACTGCCCCGGGCAGATGGACGTCGCTTTAAGGAAGAGTGGTTGGAAGTATCTGGGTACTCAGAACCAGTTTGCACCTGATATATTTTGGTTGAGGCCTGTTTCCTGAGGCTCGAATTTTCACTCTGGAGTGTTTGAAGCTGAAAGAAATGTTTGGCAGTGGGACTGTGTTTTTCTACAGCAAGCAGAAAAAGCAAACACCAAATAAGTGCATACAACTACCAGCTTTAAACAATAAAAACAGTAATAGCTAGTTGAGTGAAAGTAAAAGGCAACTATAAATGAGAACTCTATCTTCTAGAATGAATGAAACGCAATCAACTCACTTCAACACTGAAGCATGATAAATAGCTTAATGTCTAAATGTGGAAAAGTTGCAGATTAGACTTTTTAAAAACAAATGTCTAACAACTTAAAATTTGGTCATGGCAGACCTGAGAAATGTTTGCAGGCAAGCTGAACTCTGGATTTTCCTAAGGCTGTTGCTAGCAAGAGCTTGAGATCATTAAGACATCGCATAGGTAACTTGCTTTTCAAATGAGCCCTGAGCAATTTGCCAAAATGCCAGCGGACACCATGGAAGCAGCACAAAAGTTACTGGAGTTGCTGTGCAAAGCAAGAAAGACAGTGAAGTTCAACTTATGAAAAATCAGGTCAGCTACTTCCCAGAAAGCCAACAGGAAAAATTATCATCAACAAGCTTTTATTACATAATATTCTTGATGTTCCAAACAATGTAGCACATGTTAAAAAAGAGAGGGAACCAAATCATGGTATGCTTGCTATATTAACATATTACACAGAAAAATGAAGACCTGTTCTGTTAACATCTTCATCTGAATGTTCCACGTAGCATGCTTGCTTCCCTTTGGTGACTGATCAGCTTTCAGCCAGAACTGGAATATGTGGCCTCTCTTTCCTTTGGTTCTGTCACCCAAAATCGCGACCATGATGGTGTCAGCTTTAAACACTCTAATCTGCCTGGCACCACCCCATTTTAGTTAGAAGCTGTCACTTGGAGACCCTGAATGCTCTTTCCATTCCTCACATGCAGGCTGCTTCATGGTGTCTGATGAATTCGAGTTAAGGGATCAGCAAGGAATCATGTTACTCGTTGGCGTCTGGCATTTTAAACACAATTAACTGAGTCCAGTCTGCAATGTCCTTCCCTTCTGGTGCTCCTTCATCTTCCGTGACACTGTCTAAGCTGGGTGTGGTGTGAGTTCAGCTGTCTACTCTTTAACAGTGATTGTAAAATCTGACCAAACTGCCCACCAAAGCCAAGGCTCAGGTCCACAAGCAACTGTATCTGCACCAGAAGATCATTACTTTTTCGATAGCAAACCATTCAGTGTTAGGAGTTACTTTCAATTTTTATTTATAAAGCACCGATCTGTGAAAATGCACCAATAGTGGCTGCTCCTCTTCATTAATTAGCATCTTTTCCAAGCAACTGTTAAAATGTGAAAGATCAAATAGAAATCATGCTACTGTGTCAACTCAATATACTTATATATTTAAAAAAACTTTACCTAACTTTGAAATCAAATCAATACATCTTTGTTAAATAAACATATCTCACATACTTTATGTTAATAGTGCCAAACTTCTGTGAAAGCCTGGCATACTGCCTCTGTTAGAGAAATACCCTCATCCTCTGTTTTCTTGAAGAGTGACCCACTAAGGATTGCTTCTACATCACAAAGGCATTCAGGACCTCACATGTCTGCAACTCCCTTTCCAAAGAAGGAACAACAGCTGCAAAGTGACAAGCAGCATGGAAAATCCCTACATTCCAGGACACAGACAAGCGTAAGGTTCCTGTTAAAACTATATATTAGGGAACCCATATCCTAAGTGAAATGGTCAAGGTCCAAAGAGTGAGGAGCTTACCTGACACAGGCCTGCCGATGAAGGAGTCTGGTTACATGTCTGTCTATGTAAAAGCCTCCTCTTATAGTGCTTAAGACAAGGAAGTTTCATGTCTCTGAAACATCCAGTCTGGATTTTGCTTGCAAGTGTTTTGATGTGCACAAGTTCCTGGTCTAATTTTTAAGAACTTTAGTATTCTGTATTTAGAGAGACATCTTGGATGAATCAGAATGATACTTATCTAAATGAGAACTAGACCACTTTTTTTATTTGGAAGGAGTATAACAGGAAATGACAATTTACAGCTAATCCAATAGTTTCAGAAATCAAAAGCTTTTCCAAGAACTGAGGAAATAATCCATGAGCAAGAGCAAATAATTTCATTCCATATTTCTTAAAGAAGCCTAAGGCATTTGCTTTCAGAGATAGGTTATCTCTGGCAATTTCTACACATACTAAAAGGAGCATTAAAGAATCAAAAAGATGCTTAGCAGGTTGATTTACAGTGGCAATGTCAGCATGTTTCAGAAAAAGGCACCTCAACAAAATTATTAATTCAATTAATGGGTCAAACTGTCATTTCTTAAACAACAGGTATTTCAGAAAAGACAGAGGAAGTGCAAGCCCTGTCTGTATGTTACGGCTGCACACCAGGGCCAGCAAGGCACAGAACAAGTGTTAGGTTAAAATCTGACTGATCTTCATGTTCCTTCCTATTATATAGCTAGTAGAGCTATCTATCTCAAAAGGTCTCCACAAATGATCTAGAACTCAGCACCAAAAGAATCCTCGACCACACCCAGGCCAGGGTGCATTGCAGGGTACTTCCCTGACAAGCAGAGGGCACAGCCCCATCTAGTTCTGTGGCCTTCCTTTAGGAAGCATCACTGAAAAGGGCCCAGCCACAAATGACCTGCACCACATCCTCTGTTCTTGATCATGATTCTGAAGCATGACTCTTCAAATGCCTTTTTTCGTTTCTGTCTAAGGGAAGTATACAAAATCTCATATTGTGGAGAATTGAATGATCAAATTTTCAACTTTCTTTTCTTAGAATTCTCATAATTAATTACATATGTAATCCCCATCTTAAGCAAATTCCTTGCTACTGTTAGCCACACTTCTTTTAGGGATTAATATATTTCTGACTTTATTAAAAGGCAGTGAACGAGAAAATGCTAAGCAAATGGGGTTCTTACTAGTGAACACCTCTCACTAATGTAAACAGAAAGTTTTCTTATATTCACTGAGAACCTGCTCTGTGGCAGGCCCTGCTCAAGCTCTGAGGGCATCATAAACTAGTGGTTAAGCACTGGTGAAAAATAAAAGGGGGATGCAGGACAGGGCTGCCAGGGCGGGGATGAATAACAACTTAGAATAAGAGTGAACAGGGACAACACCCCTTGCATGGCGTGGGGTGGGGTATGATGTGGAATGCTGATAAACACATATACCCGTCCAGGGCTTTCATCTGCTCTGTCTTTCTGGTAGAATGAGCAATAGGAAGAATCACATCCACAGAGTGGCATCCAGGATCCCAGGAGGCACAGAATGGTGCAAGGGTTACTATAACTGATAGAAGCACCTAATAGGTTGTATCTTTCTTTTATTGGGACACTTACTCTGCATTTATTTATCAAAGCTACTTTATCTGCAATATCCAAATACTATTTCCAAAAAGACAGCTTGGCCCAAAGATTTTTAGGTTACAATAACTGTTTTTCTTCCCTCTAACCACAAGTATTGTGCCTGGGATTCTTCCTTATACTATGGGGTTAAAGCGTCAATCATCCTGGCATTTATTAACATGTTACCTTTTTCTGCATAATTCTCAGCTCGTCACTCAAGTTGTTATTCACCTTCATTAGCTGTTGTATCTTGGCCTCAGAAGCCACTAGAGCGTTTTTGACCTCCATAAATTCCTGCACAGTGACTGGTCCATCTGATAAATCTGAATCTAGGCTCTAAAAATAAATTGGGGAAAATGTTCACAATCTGAGACGATGATAACATTCAAGACTAACAGCTAAAGAATTTCAAATTCTGACCATGCCAGCTGGACTGCAAAATTAATCAAACTAAATCAAGGCTTCTGAGGGCAATGCAAAAATAAAACATAAAGGTGCGGTTACTATAATATTTGAAAAAATTTAAAGTCAATATTTTCTAACAGAATAGGTAGTAGGGCTATAAACCTACTCTGACGACTTTCTAAATGCATTTGTCTTGTCTGCCTTTCCTTGCTCATTCATTTTTTTCTTTTTTATTCATTCCTTAATTCATTCATTCCAACAAAAGTTTACTGAGCACCAGGCAGTGTTCTGGGAATATATAAGAAAATAAAATAGACTACGATTCTTACTCCATGGCATTTATATCCAACAGAGTGAGGGAAGGGAGAAGTAAAAACAAGTGACTATACAGTATGACTGAAGGTGATAAGTGTAGTGGAAAATAGATAATATGGAGAAGGATAAGGAGCTAGGGAACTCAAGTAGGGCTGACAAGACGGGGAAAGCCTTTGGGTAGGTGAGATGTGAGCAACAGTCTAAAGAAGGTGAGGACATTAGTCAAATGGCTGTCTAGAGGAAGAACATTCCAGCCAGTGGCAGAGCTCAGCTAAAGGGAGTGGGTGTGCACGGCAGAAAGGAGTGGGAGACCCGTCAGTTCACAGAGGACCCTTTCCTGAAGGTTCCTTCGCTTTCACCGAGGGAATGCAGCTCTGTCCTCTCCGCATTCTCTGCATCTGCCAATGGCACTACCATTCTCACAGTCATGTGAGCTACAAATCCCTGACACATCTTCTGTAAGTCTATCTCTCCACATTCAAACATCCAACTTATTGCCAAGGCTGGTCTATTCTATCTTCCTGCCTACCCATTCTCAGAGGTTTGCTGAGGCCCTCTGTGGGCTAGGTCAGGGCCAAGGTCCTGGGGATTCAGCAGACCCCTGCTGCTCCTCCCTGCCCTCACACTCTGCTACATGATCTCTCCCCCATCTGGACCCACCCAGCCAAGCTCTGAAGTGGCCTGGCCAGCTCTTGGGGAGTATCCTGATCGGGTTCCTTTCCTCCCCTCTCTAAACTTCCAGAATACTCCCCCCAAAACACACCCAAATGGACCCAAAATGGCTGATCACTGCCTCCTGCTCTCCCTAAAAGCTTCTTGGGCTCGGTTCTGCCTGCCAAGGTCCATGCTCTTCAGTCTGACACATGGTGTGATCTCTGCCTGCTGCTGCCGCTTTAGTTCCCACTCATTTTAGGCTCTCTATACATCACCAGTCTATCCCTTATACCCCCCAACCAGATGCCCTTATTTCATTTTCTCTCTTCCTAGACAACTCCCTCCCTGCCTTTTCACATGCCCAAACCAATGCATCCTTTAAGACACGTTAAGAGCCATCCTATTTTCAAAGCCTACGGCTACTCCCTCTCAGTAACAAGTTGTGTCTCCTCTCGGCTCCCCATCTCTTCTGTTAGTGCTTATGACATGTATCACTGTGTGCCTCTTAATGCAGCTACCTCTCCTCTTAGGCAGCGACAGCCTCACAGGAAAGGGACCAGATTTCATCCAGGAGAGTATTACTCAGAGAAGTCCTTGATAAACATTTGTTGAAAGAATAAAATACTCAGTCCCTCCTCACAAGTTTTATAAAGTCACAACTGCAGCAGGGTTATGTGATTCAGCAATGACTCAAGGACAAAGGACTCCCATTTTTAAAACCACTTACCTCGCTTGACCTCTACTGGGCCCAAGCTCGTTAGTGAACTCAACTCTACTTCCCAGCACTTTCACGGGGCTAGCCCTCAAGTGGGCAATTCTGCAGGAGAAAAGATGTTTAAAAGAATCACAGTCTTCCTTCCTGTGTGTCACCTCACCTTCTGTCTGTTTGCCTTGCTGGCAGTGCCTTCCAGATCTGTGTCTTCATCTGACGCCACACTGTCATAGTCCGGCTGGTCATTGTCTTGACTCTCAATACTGTGCTGGTTATTGATGGTTTTCAGTATGAGCTCCACATTGTCTATCAATAGAAGCAAATAACTTTATTTAGGCCTAAAAAAAAAAAACTTTAAAAAAGTTATAGGAACAATGTTCTAACCAACTAAGCTACCTGGCCAGGGCCTTAAAAGTTTTTCCCCCAAAAATTATTGGGAGGATTTTTGGGGTTGCTATTTAAAAGACCGAAGGAAAATGACAGTGATAACAACCAGACAGATAGCCTACTATAAACTGCATAGAGAGATTTAAGCATTCCTCGGAGCTACTCACCAAATGTGGGCAAATAATTAGATGGCTTATGAAAGAGCTGCTCAAAGGAGACTGGTTCCCAAGTTTCCAATCATTCATTGAGATAAAGTATAGCTCCAAATCATGAAGATAAAGCTGTGCTAATGCAAGCTTAATTGTGATTAACCAAGTAACATCAAGTCAAGATAGAAAGATTGTTAAAGTGGAGTCTAAAAACTAGGGGCTCAAAGAGCAGGACAGGTATTTAGTTAGCTGGATACCAGTGAGAGGGAGAGGAAGAAACAGAATGACCCAGTAGCCACACACATATGCATATTAGAAAGGAATTGTCTACAAGGGAGCAGGGATGATTCTATGGGTTCTAAAGTATCTATCTTATCTAATAAAGGAGTAATATGCAAAATTAACCATCACTCCACTACACCCACAAGCTACAGCCACCAGCCAATCAAGGGCAAGTGTGCAAATTAACCCAACCAAGATGGCAGCCAGCCAAAGAGAGAGCAAGGAGGCTTGGGTTTCCCTGGTGATGGAGGAAGGCAAGCTTTCTGTCTGTTTTGGTCAGCCCTGGCCTTCACTCAAGGTTACAAAGTTTCAATTATAGAAGATAAATAAATCCCCCCAAAATGGCTGTGGCCACAGAGTGAGCAGGAGGCTTGGGTTTCCCCAGGTATGGAGGAAGCCAAACTTCCTGGCCAGCCCTAGCCTCTGCTCAAGGATACAAAGTTTCAATTATAGGAGATAAATAAATCCCAGATACCAGGGCCTTCACTTGAGTCTCGAGGGGCATGGCTGGCCTGCAAACCACCACAAGCCTCTTGCCCAGGGAACGCCCACCCTGATCCAGGATAATCCTTCAGGGCAAACCAGCTGGCCCCCACCCATGCAGCAGGCCTCTATTCTATCTAATAAGAGTAAAGTGCAAATTGACTATCACTCCAACACACAAGATGGCTACCCTACGTGGTCAAAGATCCTGCCCCCATGTGGACACAAGATGGCTGCCACAATATGGCCAGCAGGGGAGGACAGTTGGGAGGGACCAGGCCTGCAAGGGAGGGCAGTTGGGGGCGAGCAAGACTGCAGGGGAGGGCAGTTAGGAATGACCAGGCCGGCAGAGGAGGGAAGCTGGGGACAACCATGCATGCAGGGAAGGGCAGTTGGGGGTGACTAGGCCTGCAGGGGAGGGCAGTTAGGGGCAAACAGGCTGGCAGGGAAGCAGGTGGGCATCAATCAGGCTGGCAGGGGAGTGGTTAGGGGGTGATCAGGCTGGTAAGCAGAAATGGTTAGGGGCAATCAGGAAGGTAGGCAAGCAAGCAGTTGGGAGCCAGCAGTCCTGGATTGTGAGAGAAATGTCCAACTGCCCATTTAGGCCCAATCCCAGTAGGGACAGTTGGACATCCCTCAAGGGGTCCCAGATTGGAGAGGGTACAGGTTGGGCTGAGGGACAGGGGCCTCTAGTATATGTATAAAAGCCTAAGCGACCGTCCAACTGTTCAACCAGTAGCTATGATGCACACTGACTACCAGGGGACAGATGCTGAATGCAGAACCTGCCAAGCTGTGGTGACTTGGCAGCTGCGGTTCCGGGGTGCATCACCTGAGAAGCGCCCTCTTGCCATCTGGGACCTCTTGGGACATGTTGGAGAGCCAGTTTCAGCCTGATCCCCTCAGGCCAGGCTGAGGGACCCCACCAGTGCACAAATCTGTGCACCTGGCCTCTAGTTTTGAATAAAAGAGTTCACAAATTATCCAAGTCTCTCCAATTTCTTTCGGGTAACTCAAGCTAACCTCTAATTTCCAATATTGTTTCTAGGTATTTTGATGGATAATATCTGCATGATAAATTATGGTTATGTAAATTTTAATTTTAAAAATATTTAAACATACATGGCATCTGATTATAAAAATAATAAAGATCCAACATAGAAAATTTGAAACTAATGAGTCATTCATGGCCATTGCATAAAGTTGTTGTAAAGACTGAGTTAGTAAATTCTGAACCACTGTTTTGAATGCAAGCCTTTGGTCACAACATTTTCATTAACTGACCAATGTATAACCTTGTTTTATGTGTGTTGTGTTTAGACATATTGTTGATTCACTAACACTGAACTCACAGCCAACAGCAATAGAACTCATATCTAAATGAAGCTTATCTAACATGCATTTTCTCCATAAGGCCTATCACAGCCTTCGAGTGCTTACAAACCCTAAACAGCACTTCAACACTAGTGGCCCATTTTAAACAGTAAAATTACTAACAAAAAGGACAAAAACTGTGAAAAATATAACACTATACAGACCTTGAAAAGGACACTTGTTTACAATACGAAAGTTGAAACAAAAGGCAAAATGTGATCTTAATCTCAGCTGGGTATATGTGCTTTCAGTGACTCAAATTTTTCAACATTTTGCACATGTCTACAAATTACTATGAAAGTGCTGTGAGTACTGATTTTGAGGTTACAAATTCATTTTAGTGAACAGGTGAATTTGCAAATATGGAATTTGTGAATAATGAGGACTGATTATGTATTTATACTTATATGTGGTATATTCACTTGTACATATGTATAAATGTTTTCCTTACAAAATTGGTATTATACAAAACTAAATCTTTATTTAAAAAATTATTATTTGCCCAGCCAGCATAGCTCAGTAGTTGAGTGCAGACCTCTGAATCAGGAGGTCAGTTTGATTCCCAGCCAAGGGCACATGCTGAGGTTGCAGGCTCAGTCCCCAGGGGGTGTGCAGGAGGCAGCCAATCAATGATTCTCTCTCATCATTGATATTTCTATCTCTCTCTCCCCCCACTTCCCTTCTCTCTGAAATCAATAAAAATATATTAAATATATAGTTTTAAAAAGTATTACTTTATACTGTTATTACATATTCTCTGTAAAAGAAAGTCTGTGCAATACTATTCAAATATATGACTAAATGTTGCTCTGTTTCTAATGTTGTCAGTATTATATAAAATAAAACACATATGTATAGATATATAAGACGTCTCTGATTATTTCTCAATTAACACCTAGAAATGTAACCTCCAAATTAAAGAGTGTGTATATTTTCATACTCCACATTTATGAAAGGACCTTACCATTGCATCTTCATCAAAGTTTATTAAGCTTTCTCAGAACTTGATTACTCCTGGTCAAACCAGTAAAATCAAGAACATATTGTTGTCAGTTAATGAGTACTTACTGTCTTTGGGAATGTAATACTGACTGAAAACTTAATTTTTATGGTATGTATTTCTTCTGTTTAAACGTTTTATAATAAAATGTATTATAATTAGAAAAAAGCCCACAAAGACAGTTTTGCGGCGGAAGGCAGCATGTCTTTAAGCATAGAGACAAGTCCCTGAGCTACGGAAGGAAAGGGCACGGAAACAGGCATTCTTGCTGTCTACAACTTAACCCCACAGTAACTCTCACGGTCAGCATCTCAAGCTCATAGTAACAAACTTTAAACATCGGAACTCAGTTTTGTTTTGTTTGTTTTAAATATATTTTTATTGGTTTCAGAGAGGGAGAGGGGGAGAGAGAAATACTGATGGACTGCTTCCTGCATAACCCCATTGGGATAGAGCCCCACAATCTGGGCATGTGCCCTTGACCAGAATGCAATCTGGGACCCTACAATCTGCAGGCCAATGCTCTATCCACTGTGCCAAACTAGCTGGGACTAGAACTCAGTTTTATAGGTAAGCAACAGCAGATGAGCTGTAATTTTCAATAAAGAGGGTTTATTTTTTATATACTTTAACAAGATCTAAGTCAGACTTTTGGGTTAATTTTAGGATGCGACTTTATAGGAATAAAGATAAGTGATGCAAGAAAGAAAAATCATATATATGATATCTGAATAGCTGTTAATAATGTTGAGATATTTGTAATTCACCAGGGCTCACAGAGGTAAATTTTTTGTCCCAACATGGTACCAATAAAACTTACAGGGTTTTTTAACTAAGCTATTCTGTTGATGACTGCTCTAATCATTTTATAACTTTAAGTCTAGCACTTGTGTGAAATTTAGAAGGCCAGAGAAGCAAACTTGATTTGAAACAGTTACCTTTTGAACTAGAGAGAGGACTGCCTTGCTGTCTCCTCTTGGCATCACTGAGAATGTCAATAACCAACGTGGCAAACTCATGGGCATTAAACCGAGCTAATTTCTGTCTGCCCTAAAGGTGAAAAAATAATTGAAAATACTACCAAATGTCAAAATACACACATAAATATTCACATAAAAATAGGCAGGCTATTGTTAGACTTTGGCGAAGACCTTCCAGCATGATCAAGGCATCATCAACCATAACCAAACTGAACCAAGACTAACATTTTCCTTGCCACAGTTTAAAAACATTTACATAGGAGAACTATATAACATTTAAATTCTCACAATGCATATATATTTTGGGGAACAAAACCAAATTAATTCTACTTAAAGCTTCCCCTCCTCCCCCTAATATCAAGCCAATTTTAAATAGACATAGTAATAAAAAATTAATTTGGAGGGAAATTTTAAAATTGCAAGATAAATTTATAGTCTATATGCCAGGATTCCATCATTATATATAACCATTAATCAATAAAAATTAAAAGACCTTCCTAATTTTATCAACTTCTCTTTAAAAAAAAAAAAGTATTTTATTGATTTTTTACAAAGAGGAAGGGAGAGGGATAGAGAGTTAGAAACATCAATCAGCTGCCTCTTGCATACCTCTTACTGGGGAGGTGCCCGCAACCAAGGTACATGGCCTTGACAGGAATCGAACCTGGGACCCTTGAGTTCCGCAGGCTGATGCCCTCTATCCACTGAGCCAAACGGTAAGGGCTCATCTTCTCTCGTCTTGATGGGTGCTTAGACCGTTTTTAATGCTCTATTACTACATACAGAGCTTCGATGAACATCATTCATTGTACATAAATCTCTGTATTTTTATTTTATTAGAACATATCCTAAATAAAGAATTCTCATGTGAAAGGACGGGCACTTTATTTTGAGGCTTCTGAAATAAGTTAGTAAATTGTTTTTCTAAAGTCAGGAACAATTTAAGCTTTTATCTGCAGCATGAGAAAGCCCATCTAGCCAGATCCTTACCAGTTTTTGAGTACCCCTTATTATAAACTTTATTAATTTTATGGATGAAACTTTCATTAATACCTTTAGGTTGCTTTGTTTGATTACTAATGAGGTTAAATATTTTTTTCACATGAAAAGCCATTTATATTTCTTCTGTGAATTGTTTTATGTTCTTGCCCAGGCATGTACTGCTACCTACCGCTTTTCTTATCAGTTTGTGAAGTTTGTGTGTGTGTATAAAGGCCATTAATATTTGAATCAAAAATATTAAAATACTTGTCTTGGAAAAATAAAATACCAAGATATCAACTATTCTCAAAGTATCACCTGGTCACTTTTCACACTCAGCCACTTGCCTGGTTCCGTGTTGATGAGTACTCGGGATTGACCGGAAGGAAGGGAACGACGGTTGTCTCGGTCACCAGGGTGCTGTGGTTTTGCGTGGCAAGCCAGACTAGCCGAGGAGAGAGCCAGAGACAGAATCTCATCACCATGGGTGCACCACTGTTCCTCTAAGAGCCACAGCCCCGCCTTACTAGGGAGACTCAAGGAAGCACACTCCAAAGCCATCATATACAAAAGGAAATGTCCACACACGTGTTATCAGGACAGGAGAAATTGGGCAAGTAAACAGGGAGACTGGCAGCTTGTCACTGCCCACCGATAACAAGCGTATCAGATAAAGCCCCATGTTAAGTCACCTGCATCAGTCTCTCGCCTGTCAACTTCATCGTACACATCCATGGCAAGTTCTTCAAACAAGTGATTATTTAGCTGAAAGTAAAAAAATATCAGGAACATAAGGAATAAGGATTAACACTAGCAGAATGAGTGAGGACTGGGACTAATTCACCCTTTTATCTCCAATATTTTATCCAGAGCCAGTGCTTAGTAAATACCCACTGTAACACAGGTAATAACATTTCCAAAATAGTGCAGATCCACTGATATATCTGCTTCCCAGAGCAGCCTCACTCCTCTATGGTATGCAGACAGAACTGTGCTATAGAGGAGGTAAGAGACATCTAAAATGCCTCTCTCAAACACAGGTTCTAGTGCTCTACCCTTCATATGATATCAACTTTAAGTCTTCTCTTTTGCTCTTGAGAATGTTTGCTAATGCCCGCAAATATAAAGGGTCATAAACCCTTGGCAGAATAAAGATGCCAAAACATGCAATTTTGAGAGAATAGAAGATGCCATTGCATAAAAATATCACTGCCTGGCCAGTGTGCTCAGGGTTTAGAGTGCTGGCTCTCACTCTGAAGGATCACGGATTCAATTTCCGGTCAAAGGCACATACCTGGGTTGCAGGTTTGATCCCCAGCCCATCAGGGTACATGCAGGAAGCAACCAATCAATGTATCTCTCTCACATCAATGTTTCTCTCTCCCCCTCCTCCTCTCTCTCCCCTCCCCTCTGTCTTCCCTTCTTTTCTCTTCTCCCCCACCCTCTCTCTAAAAAATCAATGGAAAAAAATATCCTCAGTCCAGTCAGCATGGCTCAATGGTTGAACATTGACCTGTGAACTAGGAGGTCACAGGTTTGATTCCAGTCAGGGCACATGCTCAAGTTGCAGGCTCAATCCCGTGTGGAGCGTGCAGGAGGTAGCCAATCAATGATTCTCTCTCATCGTTGGTATGTCTCTCTCTCTCTTCCTCTCTGAAATCAATAAAAATATATTTTTAAAAAATATCCTCAGGTGAAGATTAACAAAAATAAATTAATAAAAAATATCACCAGACCTTGGTTAAGACTCTCTGCTATTTTCCTCAATAGTAGCCCCAATCCCAGAACTGAGCAGCCCCAACAAAGGAGAGGCCGTCTGATCCGTATGCTGTGCAGGGTCAGCCAACAAAATACTCCCCACAGACTAGGTGCCTGCCCTGCAGCAACCAGGATGGTCAAAGTCAGGGTCTTCCCTAATCCAGATGAGGCTAAACCCCTGCCAGGATGTCTCCGGCTCTCTCTATGCTTTTTTTTCTCATAAATGCACCCTGACAACTGGTGGCTGTTACTTTTTAGTTGACTGCTTCCTCATTCTGTGAGTGTAAGCTGAATTTGCTCTATTCTCTACTGTGTTCATCACATCTATACACAGTACCTGGCACTGAGATGGGACTCAGTACATAGCAATTACACATTGACCACGAGGCATTTTATGCAGCAATTTTAAATGCTGGCTACATAGACCTCATGGGAACTCATTAAAATGGATACAATACATTGTTGGGTGAAAAAAGCAGGATATAAAATTCTAAAATTAAGATCGAGCCTCATTTAAAAAAAAAAGATACCTGAAAAAAGAATTAGAAGAAGTATTCTAAAATATTGAGGCTGAATCCATTAAGAGTATAGTGAATAAGGATTATTCCCCTTTTCTATTTTCCAAATTTTCTCTAGTGTGGTTACATTACATTTATAACAAAAGAAATTATGAGAGTCTTTGGCTGGATAAGGTGATGAAGGAATGAAAACTTGAACTTTCATCATGAATATCTAGTCTCTTTCCTTTTAGGAGATACAAGCTAATGTTATTACTAACAATAACAACAACAGCAATACTAATTGAGGGTTTACATCCAAGGCATTGTGCTATTATCATATTTAATGTTCACAATATCTCTATGAAATAGTAATTAATATTATTCCACATAACAAATAAGGAAATTGAGGCAAAAAGTTAGTAGCTTACCTAAAGTCACAAAGTCAATAAATCATAATAGATCTGAGATCCAAGTTTAAGTCTCTCACAATGTTAACATTTGCTAATTCAAGAATACATTGTTAGTCTTACTATATTTCTCTTAGCTTTTTGGGCGGGAGGGAGGGAGGAAGGAAGGAGGCAGAGATAGAGGGAGGAATGGAGATACTAGGATAAATACTGAATTGTCAATTATAATTGGCTGTGAGAATACTCTTTTCACCTGTGAGGAGACCACAGGTGGGGGTCAACAGCAGCAGCAGTTCACCCTCACTGAGCAGTTCTGAGCTGCAACCCCTGCTATATCAGCATCTCCCTTTCTAGGAGAGGACACCAAGGCACAGAGAGGCTAAGGAGCTTGTCAGAGCTGAGATCTGTACCTGGACAGTCTGATGCAGAATCCAAGTTCTTGAGAGCTGTACTCAACTTGGTTCCAGACATTCACCTAGTGCCTGCCCACATGCTAGAGATATTACAGACATAACCCCAGCTTTCATGCAGCTTTCAGCCTAGCAAATGTAAAATAGTCAAAAGGAACTTGGGCTTTATCTATAATGTTAGAATTATTTAAAATAAAAATTGGTTACATAATATAATTAAAAGGAAATCACAGAATATTTATTGCTGACTCCAAAGCTTATCATCTTAACTATATGACCTCCTTAATTTAAAAAAGGCGATAAAATACAGACACACAAAACCATACAGAACACAGAGACACCAAACAAATTGCATAAAATACATTTATTTCATATTACAGTTAAAGAGTATGGATATTCATTTTATGTAATATTTGGTACTTAATATTATATGACGTTCTAGTAAAGGGTTTTCTGTGAAAAGGGGAATGAAGAGAAAGCCATAAATTAGAGGAGTTGCAATTTCAGTTGGGCTTTGGAAAAACTACTGCCTACATTGTGAAGGTGGTCATTTTTCAGCTGCCTGAATGATGAAAGGGATGGAAGTTGGGAAAGGGGAATGCTGCAGAAAAGAGGAAAAGATGATTCCTGAAAGAGGACTTGAAGGTGGCAGCGAATGCACACACAATGGGAACAAGATGGGAGGTAGAGTAGGTACTAAAAGGTGAGAGAGTTAGATGATGTCCTTAGGGTTACAAAAAGAAGAATCTTGGTGCTGATCCAGAGAGCAATGGGAACAGCTGGGAAGTGTAATCTGGTGGTTAAAACTGAGGAAGTGCCTTAGTGAAGCTTCATTTGTGGGGACTAAACAAAGAGAATTCATCCCAGAGAAGTAGATTCCTGACTAACCCTTAAATGGGCAGGATGGGAAGAAACACTCAGATTAAAGTGAGGCTTGACCTGCAGAACTAGGCAAACTCCGAGCACATACCCGGGGCAGGCCCACCAGCTTTTTAAAGCATATATTTATAAAGCTCTGATGAATGGCATGGGATAGGCAAGAGAGTTACAACCGAGGCTGGATCCCAATGGCAGCAAGTGAATCTCTGGTACTCACCGTTTCAGCACCTGCTTTTATCCATCTAAGCAGACTATGAGGCTACAGGAAGCAATCCCCAAAAGTGTGTTCCACTTACTTATTTACATTAGTAGAAACAAGGAACTCTTTTAATTTTTTTAACAAGGAACTCTTATAAGGCAAAAACTTCCTAATAGCAAAAGCACAGTCTTCACATTTAAAATAACTAAGAAAAATGGCATTATTTGAAGCAGAGCCAATAAGTTGGATATACTGAACGTACAGTACTTCCAGTCTTCATGGCTATATATTCTATGGTCTGCTTCTGGTTTAACAGCAGCTAAGAGTATGAAATAGTCATCTGATGCAATAGGAAAGAGCTGAGAACAGGTTAATGCAGGATATAGTTCCCATACTGGAATTCACTAGGATATAAAGATACTCACAGATTGAAGTTTCTTCTTAGCAGCTTTTGCCAATTCAGACAAATCCAGGCTGCTAAGAAAATGTACAAAACTAATAAGCAAATAAATAAAATATATATATTTTTTCCTACGTGAACTCTGTAGAAGATAATGATGGCCGATGGCCAAAGGAGCAAGATATTAATTAGAGTTCATGGCCATGGTCAGAGCCAAAAATTCTATAGCCCAAAAGAGTCAGTGAAGAAACTTTGAACAGAACAACTTGGTGAAAGTAACTCCTTCTAGAAATACCATAATCACCTTGGCCCATTTGGCTCAATGGGTAGAGCATCATTCTGCAGACCAAAGGGGTCCTGGGTTCAATTCTGGTCAAGGGCACATACTTCAGTTGCAGGCTCCCAGCCCTGGTCAGGTGCATGTAGGAGGCAACCAATAGATGTGTCTCTCTCACATCAATGTTTCTCTCTCTGTATCTTTCCCTCTCCCTTTGACTCTCTAAAAATCAATGGGAAAATATCTTCAGGTGAAGATTTTAAAAAATTAAAAACAGAAATATCATAATCATGGTATATGGTTAAAAGAAAAATAATCACCTACTAACTAAAAGACAAATGAGAAAAGTCACCATTTTTGAAGTATTTAAAAAAAGCATGGTAGAAGAAAATATCAAAAGGGCAGAATGTGAAAACCAGAATGGCAAGATTACACCTAGAATAGCAATTAATCATTTCATAAACTCTTGACAGTATTTGTGCAAAGATAACTGGCTAAATTAAGGGTTCATTACTGCAGCTTCAAAATCATCTGACCTTACAGATACAGCCCACCTTTTGTTTAGCAATGAGCTAAGAATGTTTACATTTTTAAATGGTTGGAAGGAGGGAGGGGACAAGGAAGAATAGTATTTCATAATTGATAAAAATTATATATAAAATTCAAATTTCAATATCTGAAAATAGAATTTTATTGGAACAGGCATGCCCTTCATTTACATAGTGTCATGGATGCTTTCATCTACAATGGTAGAGTTGAATAGTTGTGACAGAGGCTGTATGGCCCAAAAAGTCTGAAATATTTACTATCCAGCCTTTAACAACAACATAAAAACTTGCCAATTGCAGTTATAGACAGAGAATATACTCTCTTATAATAAAGGAATATTCTTTGAACATAATCTATAGACATACTGTCACAACTAGCTAATACTGTGACAATATCACAAACTCCAATTTTCATGTTAGTAAATTTGTTACTTGTGTTCTTTTAAACTTAAGTTTTATATGGTGGTTTACTTACAGCCGTCTTATTTCCAAATTGTATAGCCATAAAAGAGAAAAATGTATGGGCTTTGTTAAACACAAAATATTATACACTTAAACATGTTACAACCAAGGAAATATATGAGACAGATAAAATTGATTGGTATTTAAATGACCTTACCTGTCTGCCATTTGAGGTATTATAAAGTGCTGTCCATTTTTGTGATCTGAAACAGAAACCAAGCCAAAGTTTGTTCATAAAAATATTGACAAGATCTACAGAGGAGCACTATTATTATTTTCTCAATTTATGTTTTTCAATTAGTATCTTCACATAATTATGAATTATGAGGGGTAACATAAGTTGCCAAACTGGCTACAAGTTCCTAAAGACTTGGCTAGTAGCAAGGATTGTATTCTCGTTTTCTTTCTGGTATTCTGCCTAGATATTAAGCAGAAAGCTAGGCTCACCCTAATCCTTATACTTTGTGTAAGTGATGATCTTCAGCCTTTGAAAGAATGCTTAGGGAACTGAATTAGCTCACAGCAGGCTTCCATTAGCTCTCCACATGGGATGGCCAGGCTTCCTTGAGCTTTGGTGGCTCACCTTCAAATTAATCTATACTAATAAAAGGATAATATACTAATTAGACCGGGTCAATTTGACATCTTCCAAACGTCCTTCTGAACAAAGCCATGGTGGCAAGGGCTGAGGCAGAGACAGGGGCAATCAGGCTGTCAGGAGAGCAAGCAGTTAGGGACATGATTGGGCTGGCGAGGGGAAGCAAGCAGTTAGGGGGAGATCAGGCTAGCAGGGGAGGGCCGTGGGGGCAGTTGTAGGGGAGGGCAGTTAGGGCATTCAGGCTGGCAGGTGAGCAGTTAGGAGCCAGCGGTCCAGGATTGGGAAAGGTGCAGGCTGGGCTGAGTGACACACCGCCCCCCATCACACGAATTTCGTGCACTGAGCCTCTAGTCTATAATAAAAGCATAATATGCAAATTGACAGAATGGCCAAACAGTGGAATGACTATCTGGATAATCTTCCAGAGGAAACTGGGACTGCAAGGGCCGAGGTAGCCAGGGCTGCAAGGGCTGAGACCTTGTACGAATTTCACGCATCAGGCCTCTGGTCAATTAGTATGAAAGTCTGGACTCAGGCAGATCCAGGCAGAGGCTGTTTTCTACAATGCTAGCTGACTCCGTTTTAATACAGCTTCTGGAAAAACACTGATCATATGTCAGTGAATAAGGCCACTATAAGCATTCACATATAGGTTTTTGTGTAAATATAAGTATTTCTCTTGGGTATATCGGATACCAAAGAGTGGGATTTCTAGGTTATAAATGAATATATGTTTAAGATGGCAAGAAACTTTTACAAAGCAGTTGTATCATTTTGCTTTCTATCCAACAATGTATGAGAGTTAAAAGTTTCCCATCTTCTCCTGCACTTGAATTGTCAGGTTTTTAAAATTTTACTTTTACTTTAGTAATTCTAATACAGTGGTACCTCGAGATACGAGTGCCCTAACATACGAGATTTTTGAGATACGAGCTGTCGAGCGAGCGAGTGATTTTTGCTTTGAAATACGAACAACATTTGAGATAGGAGTAATCAGGCAGATTGGCCAGCTGCATACGACCCACCAGTTTACCGCGACTTAAGCGTCTCATAGTTTCCCCCACCTCATGGTAATGGAGAGAATTAAACTCGTATCTCGAGGTACCACTGTATGTAGTGGCATCTCACTTTGGTTTTAACTTGCAATTCCTTAATGACTAATGATGCTAAGTTTCTCTCTTCATGTAATTATTATTTTTTAAATTTATCTTTATCGTTGAAAGTTATACAGATGTACCCTTCTTACCCCTTTCCCACTCCCCCACATTGACCTTTTCTAGCCCACCTCCTTCTCCTACTCCAGGTCTTCACCACACTATAGTCTATGTCCTGTGGATTTTGCACATATGCACATAAATTCTTTGGTTAATCTCTTCCCATCCACCCACTCACTCCTGACTTCCTTTGAGATTCATCAGTCTGTTCCATTTTCCATGTCAATGGATCTATTTTGTTCATCAGTTTATTTTGTTCTTTAGATTCCACATATGAGTGAGATCATGTGATACTTGTCTTTCTCTGACTGGTTTATTTATTTGTCATCTGTATATTGTCTCTGCCCAGATTTATTGGGCTGTTTTCTTACTGTTGAATTTTAAGTATTCTGGATCCAAGAAAGTTGTATAAATATTTTGGATTCTTTGTTGGATATGTGATTTCCACATACTCTCTCCCAATCTGTGGCTTGTTTTTTCATTATCTTTTTTATTGTTTGTTTGTTAATATATTTTTATTGATTTAAGGAGGAAGAGAGAGGGAGAGAGAGAGAGATAAAAACATCAATGATAAGAGAGACTCATTGATCGGCTGCCTCCTGCACACCCCTACTGGAGATAAAGCCTACAACCCGGGCATGTGCCCTTAACTGGAATCAAACCTGGGACTTTTCAGTTTGCAGGCTGACACTCTATCCACTGAGCAAACCAGCTAGAACTCTTTTCATTATCTTTTATTTTTTAATATGTTTTATTGATTTTTTTACATAGACTAAGGGAGAGGGATAGAGAGTTAGAAACATCAATCAGCTGCCTCCTGCACACTTCCTACTGGGGATATGACCTCAACCAAGGTATGTGCCCTTGACCGAAATCAAACCTTGGATCTTTCAATCTGCAGGTTGACGCTCTATCCACTGAGCCAAACTGGTTTTGGCTCTTTTTATTATCTTAACTGTAGTTTTTACAGAGCAAAAATTTTAAATTTTGATCAAGTCCAATTTTATTTTATGGCTTATGCTGTCGATATTACAACCAAGTACTTTATGTGGTCCAAAATCACTGAGTTTCTCCTGTGTTTTCTTCTACTTTCTAGTTTTATGATTTTGTTTAGATCTATGATCCATTTTGAAGTCTATAGCTCTAATTTCTACTCACTCTAAAATGGCCAAGCAGCCGAGACTGGTTTGGCTCAGTGGATAGAGCGTCGGCCTGCAGACTGAAAGATCCCAGGTTCGATTCTGGTCGGGGACATGTACCTTGCTTGCGGGCACATCTCCAGTGTGGGGCGTGCAGGAGGCGGCTGATTGATGTCTCTCTCTCATCGATGATTCTGACTTGCTATCCCTCTCCCTTCCTTTCTGTAAAAAAATCAATAAAATATATTTTAAAAATAATAAATAAATAAATAAATAAATAAATAAATAAATAAAATGGCCAAGCAGAGGGTTAGACTTTCTTTTTTTTAAAAAAAATTTATTATTATTATTATTATTTTTAATCCTCACCCGAGGATATTTTTCCACTGATTTTTAGAGAGAGTGGAAGACAGAGGGAAAGACAGAAATATTGATGTGAGAAAAACTTACCAATTGGTTGCCTCTTGCACAAGCCCAGACTAGGGCCTGACCTAGGGAGGAGCCTGCAATCCAGGTATGTACCCTTGACCGAAATTGAACCTGTGACCGTTTGATCCACAGGCCGACTATCTACTGAGCCAAACTGGCTAGGGCAAGAGTTAGATTTTCTTATTTAAAAAAAAAAATTTGTATTGATCAGAAACATTGATCGACTGCCTCCTGCAAACCCCCTCCCTTCTGGGAATTGAGCTGGCAACTTTGTCGTATCAGGGCAATGCTCTTACCAACTGAGCTACCTGGACAGGGCCTTATAAAGATCATATTTAAGGTGAGTCGCTTGTAGATAGCATACAGTTAGGGCTTGTTTTCTGTTTTAAATCTTCTTATGTCTCTTTTAATTGGTATGTTTAGCTCAGGAACATTTAGTGTCATTACTGCAATGTCTGAATGTAAGTCTATGATTGTACTAGTTTCTCCTTGGGCCTCAGTTTCTTGTTCCTCTCACCCTCTTTCTTCTTCTTCCTCTTTTCTTGAATATTTTTGAATAAAAATATCTTTTAATTACTTGATTGACTTTTAATATTCTATTTTATTTCTAGGATTTTTGAGCATATTTCATTGTATGTAGTCTTTTTTTAGTGGTTGTGCTAGGGATTATAATACACAAATTTTTACAGTGTACTTAGAAATAACATTTTACCATTTTAAGAAGGCAATCTTGCCTCCATATTTCTCTCTCCCTTTTTATGTTGTAGTCAAATTTATTACATTGACATGCTGAAAACCCCATCAGATGTTATAATTTTTACTTTAAACTATCATACATACCTTAACGAATGTAAGGGGAAAACATAGCTGTTGTTTTTATCCAGATACTTATCATTTCTGATGCTCTTCTTTCATTCCTTAATTTCCAAGATTTCTTCCAGTATCATTCCCCTTCTATTCAAAGAATTTGCTTTAGCATTTCTGCTAGAGCAATTAATTCTCTTCTTTTCCTTCATCTTAAAATATCTTTATTTTGCTTCAATCCTCAAGGTTATTTTCACTGAAAGTTGGAATCATGGATTGACAACTTTTTTTGTTTCAGCATTTCAAAAATATTGTTCTACCTCCTTTTCATATCCATGGTTTCTGATGAGACATCTAGCCATTCAAATAATTGTTCTTCTAGGTGTCAATTTATTTTCTTGCAGTTTCAGAATGTTTTGTTGCTTTGGTTTTCAGCAGTTTGATTTTAATATATCTGAGTGACAATTTCTTTGAATTTATTATTTTTAGAATTCTTTGAGCTTCTTGAATCTGTAAGCATATGTCTTCTGCCAAACTTAAGAGTTTATAGTCAATATTTCTTTAAACATTTTTTCTGTATCACACATACTCTGATCTCTTTCTGGGAATCTGCTGATACAAATGTGGCCTTCTGCTATTGTCTCACAGGTCCCTGAGGCTCTGTCTAGTTTCATTTCCTCCCACTCTTTTTCTCTATTGTTCAAAACTGGGTAATTTCTAGTGATCTATTTTCAATTAGTCACTCTTTTGTCATCTCCAATCTGCTATTAAGCCTATCCAGTGAATTGTATTTTTTCAATTGTAATATTTCTATTTGGTTCATTTCTTTATCTTCTATTCTCTATGCTGAGATTTTCTACATTTCTATTTATTTCAAGATATTCACACTTTTTAGAGCATGGTGTTTCTGTTTGTTTAAAATTTTTTTTGTCTGAGGAGAAACCAACATGGTGGCATAGGTGAACATTTAAACTGCTGCCTCGCACAACAATTTCAAAATTACATCTAAAAGACAGAACAGACACCATCCAGAACCACAGGAAAGCTGGCTGAGTGGAAATTCTACAACTAGAAGGAAAGACAGGGGCTTACGGAGACTCAAAGGAGTTGCAAAAAGCTGAGGTACAGAGACATGCACGTAGAAAGGATGGGTGGCAGAATGCCTGGCTGGCTTCCTTTAGTAGGAGGGAGACGGAAACTCCCAACTGCACAGAACCCCAGTTCCGACTGCACTAAACCCCAATTCCAGGAGAGACTCATATGGGGGGATGGCAGGGGAGAAGGCGGGGGGAGTCTCAACTGTCGTGAAAAAGGAGAAGTGCATGGCAACTTAGGGGAGCCAAGAAAGGCAAAGATCGGAGGTGCATGAGCATGAGTATGCACACAGAGGGCTGACAGCTGATTGTGCCGCTGGCTTAATTTAGTGGGAGGAAGACAGAACCTCCCAACTGCACCAAAATCGAGCTCCGACTGTACTGAACCCCAGTTTCGGGTGAGACCCTGGGGACCCAGACTCATACAGGTCCCTGGAACACACAGAAACTCATGGGAGCCAGAAAGGCAGAGGTCTGCAGGTGCACGAGTGCAAGTGTGGAGAGAGGGCTGCAGCGATTACCAAGGGACGCTGAGACGCAGGGGCCGCATAGGGCAGGGCTGACGGGAAGCCAAGACTGTCTGCTCAGCCCTGAGACTCCACCCCATCCAAGCTGAACAGAGAGGCTTTTGCAATTTTGCAAGTCTTGTCTCATAAGGCTGACTCCAGCACAGTTATCCTGGCGTAGACACAACAATCAAGACTTAACTACAACAAGGCTGTATACACAGTCCACAAAGGGGTGTACCAAGAGAGTCTATCTCAGGTAACTGGGGAGGCGGAGCTACTGGGCCATATAGGACACCTAGCACACAAAGCTACTCTACCAACTCAGGGAAGCAGCGAAAATGCAAAGACAAAGGAACAGATAACAAACTAAAGAAATGGAGGAAAACAAACAACTGGATATAGAATTCAAAACCACAGTTATAAGGTTTCTCAAGAATTTCCTAGAAAAGATGGATAAATTTAGGGAGACCCAAGAGGCGATAAGAAAAAAACAACTAGAGATGAAAAAGGACCAACTAGAAATTAAACATACACTGATTGAAATAAAAAATATACAGAGACCTAACAGCAGAATAGAGGAACGCAAGAATCAAGTCAAAGATCTGAAATACAAAGAAGTAGAAAACATTTTTTGCAAAAAAGAAAAAAGCAAAAAGAATCCAAAAATTGGAAGATAGTGTAAGGAGCCTCTGGGACAACTTCAAGCATACCAACATCAGAATTATGGAGGTGCCAGAAGAAGAGAGAAAGCAAGATACTGAAATCCTATTTGAAGAAACAATAACTGAAAACTTTCCCCACCTGGTGAAAGAAATTGACTTACAAGTCCAGGAAGCGCACAGAACCCCAAACAAAAGGAATCCAAAGAGGACCACACCAAGACACGTCATAATTAAAATACCAAGAGCAAAAGACAAAGAGAGAATATTAAAAGCAGCAAGAGAAAAACAGTTCATTACCTACAAGGGAGCACCCATACGACTGTCAACTGACTTCTCAACAGAAACGATGCAGGCCAGATGGGAGTGGCAAGAAATATTCAAAGTGATGAATAGCAAGAACCTACAACCAAGAATAATCTACCCAGCAAAGCTATCATTCAGAATTGAAGAGTTTCACAGATACGAAAAAACTAAAGGAGTTCATCAACACCAAACCAGCATTACATGAAATGCTGAAAGGTACTCTTTAAGAAGAGGAAGAAGAAGAAAAAGTTAAAGATAAAAATTATGAACAACAAATACTTAACTATCAACAAGTGAATCTAAAAATCTGAAGAACAGAATAAACTGGTGAATATAATAGAATCAGGGGCATAGAAAGGGAGTGGACTGACAATTCTCCGGGGGAAAGGGGTGAGGGGAGTGCAGGGAGAGACTAGACAAAAATCATACACCTATGGATGAGGAGGTAAGGGCAGAGGGTGGGGTGGGAACCGGGTGGAGGGGAGGCATTGGGGGGCGGGGGGAGAGGAACAACTGTAGTAGTCTGACAATAAAGATTAAATTTTAAAAAATTTGCCGAGACGGTTTCGCTCAGTGGATAGAGTGTCGGCCTGCGGACTGAAAGGTCCCGGGTTCGATTCCGGTTGAGGGCATGTACCTTGCTTGCGGGCACATCTTCACAGTGGGGCATGCTGGAGGCGGCTGATCGATGTCTCTCTCACTAATCGATGTTTCTGACTTTCTATCTCTCTCCCTTCCTCTGTGAAAAATCAATAAAATATATATATTTTTAAAAATTTCTTTTTGTCTGATAATTCCAACAATTGTGTCATCTGAAGTTGGTGTCTATTGACTACTTTATCCTTACAAGTCTTTGGGATTTCCCTAGTATCAAGTCATTATGAATGGTATATTGGATATTTTAAATATTAAGTTGTGAAACTGATTCTTCCTTACATTTTATGGACAGTGTTAATTTTTTTTATTGTTTTTAAAATATGTTCTTATTGATTTCAGAGAGAGAAAGAGAGACAAAAACATCAATGATGAGAGAGAATCATCAATAAGCTTCCTCCTGCATGCCCTACACTAGGGGGTCGAGTCCCGAACCCAAGCATGTATCCCAACTGGGAATCAAACCATGACCTCCTGGTTTATGGGTCAATGCTCAACCAATGAGCCACACTGGCTGGGCAGTATTTTTATTTTAGTAGGTTAGGTCCTAACTCCTGGGCCAAGTGGTGAGAGAATACAGAGAAAAATAAAAACGATCAGGATTCCCCTCATGCTCTTAGCCAGAGATTTAGGCTGATTTAGCCACAGGACTGCCTTGGGGATAAGGTAAGGGGAAAAGGAAGGAGGAAAAAAAAAATTAAAAAGGGAATCCTCCAACTCTCTGTCCTGCAGGAGTCCTATTTAGTGCTCCTCATACCAGACTAAAAAGGCTTCTTTGTATCTATTATATAGTTCTAGTTTCAGGCTGCCCTAGGGGCTTTATCAGAAGTACACAACACTCACCACCAGCTTGAAGGCACCTTGAATTCCCTAATCCACAAATTAGAGTCTTTAAACACCTATTCCATGCATTTGGTCCAGGGTTTTTAATTATATTCAGGAGAGACAGGTGGGGTGTGCTTACTCCATCTTACCAGGAACTAGACCCACATCAGGGGCTCCTAACTCTATGTACAACCAGAGTGGAGAACCACTATATACATGTATGTAGATATTCTACATCAGGGGTTGGCAAACTTTTTCTGTAAAAGACCAGATAAATATTTTAGGCTCTTTGGCTATATGGTCTCTGTCACTATTACTCAATCTCCTCAACTCTGCTTCTATAGTGTAAAAGCAGCCATAGACAATATGGAATTGGCCTGGCTATCTTGCAATAAAACTTCATTTTAAAAACAGGTCATTGGCTAGATTTGGCCCATTGAATCATGGTTTAAAGACCCTAATTCCATCTCAAAAATAAAGATGGTTAAAAGCAAAATTCACTTTTGTACTTTTTTCCATTCTTTAGACAGAATCTTTCAAATAACTACAAAAGTGACTGCTTTGCTCTTGCATTCCTAGTCCCATTACATGCCAAGAACTGTGATGCACATTCAATTTTGGTTTAATTATGCACTTTGATGCCTGAAACAGTCATTATCTAGAGCTAAAATAAAGTTATAAAAGCTAAAATTCAAAGAGATTTGACCAACATCTTTTACATAAAACTGAAAATGCTGTAGTTATCATTTCAAATAGAAATCCTTATTCACAATGTTCTGGAGGATATGTTAAAGCAGAGGTCATAAATAATAGTGTCCCAACTTGTTTTTCCAGAGACTGACTAACTGGAGGTGTGGAGAGGCTGAGGTCCTTTCACTCACCTGGTTTCCTGCCACAGAGATAAAAGGCTAGTCTGTCAGTCAGCTCATACTGTATTTCTACAAGGCGTTCTGCCAGCTCATGGTGCCCTCCTTGCCTACCAAGAGAAAACAAAGTACCATTTATATTGCTCACCAGCCACTGGCTCTAGAATAAAAAAGGACAGAGAGGTCTCCTGAGATACCTGAGCAATTATCAAATATGACTTTTTTTAGAATAATCAATCTTTTTGTGTGATATAAACTGTCAAGGTCTACTTTGATTCCCACATTTATAAACTGTTCTCATAATCTGAAATACTCCCTCTCTTTTTATATAAAAGACAGAATACTTAATAAAGAATTCAAGGACTTACCAGGTAAATAATAACTTCATCTAATGAGGCAGAAGATAAAATTAGTAAGTGGTCTAGGATAGAGATTCTCAAAAATTAACAAAAGTGCTTTAAGACTTATACAGATATTCAGGCCCCACCCTTGGAAATTCTGAATCCGTGAAGATGGCTGAGTACAGACATCAATATTTTAAAGATGGTTTTTCCACTAGATGCTGCCGATGGAGTCCGTCTGACCTGGATGAGAGTTTAGTAATCATGTGGTCCTCAATTCAGAGACACAGACCAACCTAACCCACACCTGTAGCTTTCACCTCCTTATCTTCAATTTCCATAATAGAAGATATTAAGTTTGCCTTTCTTCATTCATGAAATCAATATATAAGCTGCTTGAAGTCCTTTTAGTAACAAGGCACATAAGCACGGTACCCATGAAAAAAGTCCAAGGTAAGTGATATTAAGTATATCATACACTGAAGGCTCTCTTCCTCTTAAAAGATGAAGTTAGTTTCAGTCAGTTTCTCTTTCTACCATTAAAGGCACTACAAAATATTCTCCCTATCACACTTTAATTCTGTGATATACATCTTTTTTCCCCCCATTTTGTAAACATCTATGAAATCAGGAAGTATCTTACAGTTGATGATACTCATTTAATTAACCCATTTTTTAGTAGTATATAAAATAATGAATGACCCATACAAACAGTGGAGTCTTAGATCTGATCAAATACTGTAGCTCTTTATCCCCTGACAATTCTGTGCCATCCAGTCAGGTCCCCTGCTGTGTAAGCATGCCCTGCCTATGCCTTCTTCCTGAATTTGACTCAAGTCTTTCTTCTCCCTTGGAATGCCTGACCTCTTCCTTTATACACCCAAAACTAACCCATTCTTCAAAGACCAAGTAAAAGAAATTTCTTAATGATTTGGCTGCAATGAAGAAACCTATATATGGCTTTTAAGACTAGTTATCTATTTTGGCAAATAAATTCCACATTATCTTGCCCCATTTAGCTCTCTTATGCATTTATGAATCATCTCCTCCATGGGACAGTAAGTTCTAGGAGGGCAGAGTTTTGTCATTTCACCCATTTTATCCTCAGTAGAGTAAAAGTGCTTTGCAATTAATTTAGAAAAAGAAGGAAAGATGAGCTACATAAACCCTAGAATTGACATTTTAATATAATTGTTTAGTCACATATCTACCTACTCATACACATTTGTTTTTAAGTTTAAGCAATGGTTAAAAATATATAAAAATTGAGGAGTGGGTTCTGCCATTCTTAGTACTTGATTTGGAGTATAACTATGGCTTAAATACCATATCATTATATAAAGAATCACATGAAAGACTGGAAGCCAAGCAGACTGGTTATGGTTCTACTTTCCCAGGTTCTGAGCTGATATTAATGTGAAAAGTCATCTGAAAATAACTGCATATAAATCTTTATAAGGACTTAAATGTTAACCATACACAATTTAGCAATTTAACAATGAATCATACAAAGCACAAAGAAGCCCAAACAGAGAGAAGTGACAAGAATCTAGGTCTCTAACCTTGCATAATCAACAGGAGTTTTCCCACTGGAATCTTGTGTGCCTGGGTCTGCTCCATATACCGCCAATAATTCCGCCTGTAAAATCTGTCCTGCTTTGGAGGCAACATGGAGTGGGGTGTTTCCTTTTTCCTAAGAATCATTAATAAAACGGAGACAAAAAAGCAAATTTAATAAAGAAAAGACTACACGAACACAACCCACTTAGTTTCAATTTAATATGTAGATCAATTCCTGCTGTCTTACAGGATGAAAGAAGTTGGCTTGTGCTCCTAAAGATAACAGCCTCAAACAGGTTTCAAGATTCCCTGTTCTCACGCTTGAATGGAGTTGCTGAAAAACACACAAACAAGAAAGGAATGCTGTTAAAGTGTAAAGAGTGATATACTAGAGCAGCTGGCAGACCATTTCGATATACATTAGTCATACTTAGCTCATTCAGGGAATGAAACAGTCTCTCCCTTGCTGGTGACAACCATCCCTGGACATTAAGGCAGAGTCAGCCCATTTTACTGATAAGGAAACTAGGGATGGGAAAGCTGACCTGCCAAATGCAAGACCTCACTAAGTGGCACGATTATACCTTGAGTGAGGTAGTATGGAGAGGTGGCTGAGCATGGCTCTGAAGTCTGATAGACCTGAATTTCAAATCTTATAAACCTTTAAGCTGTGTGACTTTGTGGAGGGTTCATTAAGCAATCTGAACCCCAGTTTCCTCATCTCTAAAATGCTGATAATAATACCACCTATTCATAGGGTTATTATAAGGAGTCAATGGTACAGTAAAGTGCCTAACACAGAACCTGGTACATAGGAAATATTAAAACAAAACAAAACAGCTATTATAGTATTATTGTTATTGTATTTATTATCATTATTTATTTTTTAGGGAGTATAGAAGGGAAGGGAGAGGAGAAACATCAATTGGTTGCCTTCCACATGCACCCCAACTGGGGATTGAACTCACTACCTGGGCATGTGCCCTAACCAGAAGTCAAACCCACAATCTTTCAGTGAACGGGACAACACTCAACCAACTGAGCCACAACAGCAGGACAGCTATTAACACTGCAGGGTTCTGCCTTATATTGCATCCTTCCCACACCACTATTCTTGGCTTTGTTTACAATGCTCTAATGAAGTCTTTCAAGTGGGAAATGGGCCTGTGGCATACCAAATTCTGCACTATTTAAGAAAAATAATTATATATTCAGAAGATGAGCTGCCTTCAATTCTGACCAAACTGTTAAAAATACAATAACCCTTATCATAGGAATAAAGATATCCATTTTAACATCTTTATCTAAGCCTTATTTTTAAAATTTATTTTACTTTTAAAAACTGTGGTAAAGCCAAAACCGGTTTGGCTCAGTGGATAGAGGATGGGCCTGTGGACTGAAAAGTCCCAGGTTTGATTCCAGTCAAAGGGCATGTATCTTTTTTTTTCCCCCATATTTTTTACAGAGAGGAAGAGAGAGGGATAGAGAATTAGAAACATCGATGAGAGAGACATCAATCAGCCGCCTCCTGCACGCCCCCTACTGGGGATGTGCCTACAACCAGGATACATGCCCTTGACCGGAATCGAACCTGGGGCCATTCAGTCCCCGGGCCGACACTCTATCCACTGAGCCAAACCAGTTTTGGCAAAGGGCATGTATCTTGGTTGCGGGTACATTCCCAGTGGGGGGCATGCAGGAGGCAGCTGATTGATGTCTCTCTCTCTCTCATCAGTGTTTCTAACTTTCTATCCCTCTCCTGTCCTCTATGTAAAAAATCAATAAAATATATATATTTTTTTAAAAAACTGTGGTAGCCGAAACCAGTTTGGCTCAGTGGATAGAGCGTTGGCCTGCAGACTGAAAGGTCCCAGGTTCGATTCCGGTCAAGGGCATGTACCTTGGCTGCGGAGCACCTCCTCAGTAGGGGGCATGCAGGAGGCAGCTGATCAATGTTTCTCTCTCATTGATGTTTCTAACTCTCTATCCCTCTCCTTTCCTCTCTGTAAAAAATCAATAAAATATATTAAAAAAAAAAACTGTGGTAAAAAAACACACAGTCTTACTAATAATTAGAAGTAACAAGAAATGGAAGTAGCAAGAAACAAAGAAAAATTTTTATGCAAAGTTTAAAATTCTGAACTGTGAATACTCATGCTATGTGTGTGAACATTTGCCAAAAGAGTGCTTTGAAAACAAAGAAACAGGTTTCTTATAGCATCTCTCAAAAACAAGTAAAGGCCCACATAAAGAAAATAAACTACTCATTTTATAAGTATAATAAACCTGAAGAAATCCCACAAACTTTCTAGTCCCTTCTAAAAACTGTGAGGGTTTCTAATTCAAAGTTAAACAAACAAAAAACTTATCCTATCCTACATAATAAAAGGCAAATACAGTGGTACCTCGAGATACAAGTGCCCCAGCATACGAGATCTTTGAGATATGAGCCGTCGAGCGAGCGAGCAATTTTTGCTTTGAAATATGAGCAACATTTGAGATAGGAGTAATCGCAAGGATCAGCCAGCTGCACACAACCCACCAGTTTACCTCGATTCGAACGTCTCATAGTTTCCCATGCCTCAAGGTTATGGAATGAATTAAACTCGTATCTCGAGGTACCACTGTATGCAAAACGACCGAATGGCAAAACAACTGGTCACTATGAGGTGCACTGACCACCAGGTGGCAGATGCTCCACTGGGGGAGTGCCGCTCAGCCAGAAGCCCTTATAGCAGCACTAAGGATGTCTGACTCTCGGACATCCCCTGAGGGCTCCCTGACTGCGAGAGGGCATAGGCTGGGCTAGGGACCCCCTGAGTGCAAGAATTTCATGCACCGGGCCTCCAGTTCTATATAATAAAAGGCCATCAATCATAAAGGCATAATGACCAGAACGACCATCAGCCAGTCGCTATGAGGTGCATTGATCACCTTTTGGTCCCTCCCCCGAGCCCACAGATTCCAATCACTGGATGGCCAACAAGGAACCACAGGGGAACGGGGTGGTGGTGGGGCAGAATGGGGAACTGGTGAGCAGGCAGAATGCAGACCTCTTGGTCCCTCCCCCTGGCCCACAGGCTCCAATCATAGCGAATGGGAGCCACAAGGAACTGGGGTGGGTGGCAGCAAGGTGGGACTGGGGACTGGTGAGTGGGTGGAAGGCAAATCTCTTGGTCCCTGGCCATGGCCCACAGGCTCCAATCATGGCAAACGGGGAACTGGGGTGAGCAGTGGCAGGGTGGGAATGGAGACTGGTGAGCAGGCGGAAGATGGCCCTGATCACAGGCTAGGCCTAGGGACCCTACCTGCACACGATCTCATGTGCTAGGCCTCTAATAGAAACATAATTTTCAAACCATATCTGAATAACACAAATAGATTTCTAGATACTTATTTTTCTTCTATGACCTCACCTATACTAACGTGAATGGCTGCCATTTGAATTAAGAATAAAGACAAAACCAACTGCAATGAAAAGATGTTATCAGTTATTTAGTGATTAGACAGCAGTTTTTGTTTTGTTTTTTCTTTTTTTTCCTTTTAAAGTTTGTTTTTCCCCCCAAACAAAACAATATACTGCTTCATCCAGTAATTTTAGAGATTTTAAAAGGTGTGACCCACCTTACTGAGATCTTTGGCAGTCACACTATCATCATCCCGGCAGGGCAAACGATGAACAAATGCTAACATCTGATACTTGGCTCTGATGAATTCCGCTTTATTAGGACTGGTTGAAAAATAGAAAAAAGAAAACATTTCACTTGCAGTTCAGATACGACATACCCCATTCTCTAGGCTGTAAAAAGAAGAGAAGTGACCCACATTCCCTACTCAAGAATAAAATGAGCAACACTGAAATAAGTTTACAGCAGTGGGACTGAAAACATATTATTAGTAATTATAATGGCCAGGACTGAATGTCTGCTTTTTATAGCATCTCTTTTCTCTGTGTAATTTTGTAATTGACCTAACAACCTTGGGAGGAAGCAGCATTTCATCCCATCTTATAGGCAAGGCATCAGGCTGACTGGATCACAAAACCTAGATGTCTAGTCTGACAGACCTCTTGTTTGAGTACCTAAGCTGAAATCTGATTACACCAACAGCCTTTAAGCCTTAGTCTCAAACTCGAGAACCACTGACCTGTGCTATGTAATCACGCAAAAGAGATGGTCCTATGCTTGGCCTGATTCTTCATTTTTTTTTTCTTCTTTATTGATTTTTAGAGAGATAGAGGAAGGGAGGGAGAGAGAGAGAGAGAGAAACATCGATCCGTTGTTCCACTTATTCATGCATTCACTAGTTGATTATTGTTTATGCCCTGACTGGGGAGTGAACCCACAACCTTGATGTATCAATGCTCTAACTAACTGAGCTACCTGGCCAGGTCCCCTTGTTCTGCATTTCTAATAGCAAAGAGTTCAATGAACAATTGGGGAACCACTTCATGTGCTGCCCTTGTGGAGGTTGGTCAAAAATAGCCGCACTCCTTTCAGTGGGCCCATGTGTCCCAAAGAAATAAAAGTATTTATAAACATTCCACTCACTGTACTTTATCCTGTGGATTAGCTTTACGTCTTCCGCTCATAATAGAGGCAGGGTCCAGCAAAGAATGCTCCCATATTGAATTAGCACCATTATTATATAAGGTTTCAACCATCTAAAACCAAGCAGTATAACATATTTTAATTTCTTTCCACAAATATTCAGTGATAATCAGAAAAAGCAAAGCCCTATTACAAAAACTAGCATGACTGGCCTTACACACATCATCATTTTCTGATCTTAGAGCATGAAAGATGAACCTGTACACAGAATTCAGATTTGACCAGCAGGGTATCTAAATATCTAAATAGATTTGATTATATTGTTATTATAGATTAGTAGAGGCCAGATGCACAAAATTCATGCAAGAGGAGGCCTTCCGTCCCCCGGCTGCCGGCACCAGCTTTTCCCTCTGGCACCTGGGACTCGGGCTTTCCTCTGGCCACAGGCAGGCACCTGGGACCTGGGCTTCCCTCCCAGCACCGGCTTTGTCCGAAAGGTCGTGCAGTCTAATTAGCATATTATGCTTTTATTATTATAGATGAAGGGAAAGTATTTTGACACTTTAAGGCAGTGTTTCCCACGACTGGTTATCAAAATACTATTTACAAGATTCTTAACAACCTACATACTAGATAGACTATCCACTTGGCATTTTTCTTTAAATCTACTAATTTTTAAAACTTGTTCTAGCTATTATGGTTTAATGTGTTACTTATAGCTTTCATATACACATTTATATAATGCAACCTCCAAAATAAATATTAGAGTATTATCTGTATCTGTCTTGAGTTCCACTGGGGGTTCATGTATCATACTTTGGTAAAAGTTTTAGGGTCAACCCTGGCATTTTAAACTACTCATCTTTAGACTTTATTCAGATCCTCTAATAAAAATCTATAAACACAGACCTGAGAATAGTAAACACCCACTTACTTGCACATAGAATGCGCTGTTAGAAACTTGTGAGTAAAAGTTATTAATAAACCATATTTTCCAATTTCATTTCAAAGCATGACTGCTAACATGGCCCCATCTGTTTTTTTACATTAGTGGAGATGCCAGAGACCCAAACCCACTTGTTCTGGTCCCTTGGTGTGTACAGGCACTTTTAAGGGACATGTTACGCAGCTGCCATAGACTTAGTAAAATATGTACTCAAAACAAAGGAAGGGGAAACACATGCTTAATTCTTTGTTCCAACAGAACTTGGAGAATATGTACCCCAAAATAGAAATACAGGTGACATGACACTGAATCGCAAATAAAACAACACACAACACTTAGCAGTGTTAGGCAAGCAATCAAAACATGTTAACTGAATTTGTTATCTAACTAGTAAAAACTTTAAATCAGATGTCTCATAAATTTATGAGGAATCCCAGTCTGTGCTTCTATCAAAGGAGGAAAAGAAGTGCTAAAAATATCAGCAGGGTATTGAGGTTAAGTACAATTAACAAAAGTTTCTAAAGCAGTAGCTTTCAGAAACATTCACCATGGTATATGAAAATGATGAGGAGTTTAAAACAATTTCTGGAGACATTCTAGAAAGTCAGCAGTGAAGCAGTACTAAGAAATTTGAATGACTACTTATCTATCTGTCTATGATGAATTTAAGATGGGTACAGAATTCTATTCTGTTATGATTCAAACATTTTTGTATGATTTAAGGAGTAGGGGAAACTTCAGTTGCTAAAACAATGAGCCCTAAAAACTTAAATCACAAACCATGAGAAAAAGTCTTCCTTTACCTGCAGCAATGTTGGAGGCCACGGTGTGTGTTTAAGATGCCTTACTTGAGAGATGTGGCGCCCTAGACTCCGATGGACACTGCAGCACTCGTCACATATAAAAGTTCCCCTATTTACTGATGCCCAGGAAGGATCTGGAAAGAAAATGAAATCTCAGTGGCGAGAATACCAGTTGGTTGCTTTACAGCCAGATGGCAAAAGATGACTGAGGTGTGGTTTTTCAGAAAAATAAGACATTTTGTTTGCTTTAGTATGCTAATCAATATATCCAGCTGCGCCAAAACCGATTTGGCTCAGTGGATAGAGCATCCGGTCTGCGGAATGAAAGATCCCAGGTTTGATGCTGGTCAAGGGCATGAACCTTGGTTGAGGGCACATCCCCAGTAGGGGGCGTGCAAGAGGCAGCTAATCAATGTCTCTCATGTTTCTAACTCTATTCCTCTCCCTTCCTCTCTGTAAAAAAATCAATAAAAAATATATTTAAATATATATATATGTGTATACACATACATATATATATATATATATATATCCATCTGGTGATATGACCTATCTTGCCTGATTGGGTACAACATTAATTGAGACTAAAAATATGAGTTGAAATCCTATATAAGTAGTTATCTCGTTTCTTCTGGTTCAGGGCCACAGTCTGAAGCACTAATGGAATCTACCACCTCAGATACATGCTCTTTCATTCAACATGAGAAGCAAATTGAGAGGATATAGAAGAATCATTTTATTTATTTATTTTTTAAATATATTTTATTGATTTTTTTACAGAGAGGAAGGGAGAGGGATAGAGAGTTAGAAACATTGATCAGCTGCCTCCTGCACATTCCCTACTAGGGATGTGCTCACAATCAAGATACATGCCCTTGCTGAAACCAGTTTGGCTCAGTGGATAGAGCGTTGGCCTGAGGACTGAAAGGTCCCAGGTTCGATTCTGGTCAGGGACATGAACCTTGCTTGTGGGCACATCTCCAGTGTGGGGCGTGCAAGAGGCGGCTGATCGATGTCTCTCTCTCATCGATATTTCCAACTCTCTGTCCCTCTCCCTTCCTCTCTGTAAAAAATCAATAAAATATATATTAAAAAAAAAAAAGATATATGTCCTTGACCGGAATCGAACCTGGGACCTTTCAGTCCACAGGCTGACGCTCTATCTACTGAGCCAAACCGGTTTTGGCTAGATGAATCATTTTAAATCCATCTCTGCAAATGGCAAAATAATATAACTGTGACAGAATAATCCACATAGCTTTATTCAAAGAAAATGGTGAAAAGATTGCTACAAATCTATATGCCTGTGTAGTAGAAAGCTGCAAGTGACAAAACTATAAAATTGCTCAGCTGTTGTAGTTCTGATGACTGACTGGGAAATCTGACCTCCTCCACTAGAGAGATATTCTAGGATATCCATTAGTTGTTTCAAATAAATTAATGAGGTCTGACTGATGTGGCTCAGTGGTTGAGGGTCGACCTATGAACCAGGGTTCATAATTCGGTTTTCAGTAAAGGAACATGCCCAAGTTGTGGGCTCCATCCCCCGTGGGAAGCAGCCAATCAATGATTCTCTCTCATCACTGGTGTTTCTCTCTCTCTCCCTTCTTCTCTGAAATCAATTAAAATAAATAAACTACTGAGTCCAATCTTGCAACTGCTTTGACAGAACAGATCTGTAATACCAGTGGCTTCAAAGAAGCAAAGATGTAAAATAAAAATTAGTAGTATTTTTGGTGTGTGTAATACTTTTTTCCTATGAAGTTCCAGAGACAGCTATTGAAACAGAAATAATTCACACTGTAAGCAGCAAGAATACTTCAGATTGGTTAAGTACACTGGATACTTAGAAACCAAGAAAAAAAAGAAGAAAAAAAAGACCTACATTTCATCAGACTCACAATGGAGAGACAACAGGTGCCACACAAGCTCCCTGGTCTAAGGGTTATATTTAAAAGTTCTCCAATGGACAACAAAAAAATCTCTAAATACATGTACACGATCTTTACCCTTTTTAACAGCTTATTCAAATCCTTTCCAACCATATAATGAAAAGTTATGGGATTTCAATCAAAGACAAATCCTAAGAGTCAGAGTGTGGTGGTTAAGAGAACTGGCTCTGGAGACAAGCAGTCCAGGGTTTGAACCCCAACTTTCTCACTTCTCACACAATGAGCTAAGCAAGTTATTTTATTTTTTTGAGTATCCTCACCATGGATCAAATGGGAATATAACACATCTCAGGATAGTGAGAATATAAAAAGTCAAGTTGCTTGCATATAGGAAGTACCTAATAATGTTAACTGTTATAACTTTTCTAAATTATTTTCTAAGTACCACTCAGATATTTACAAGAGTCCACTGAAATTCATGACCCACTGGAAAAAGTTTTTTAAGTTTATTTTTTTAGAGAGAGAGGAAGGGAGAGAGACAGAAACATCAATGAGAGAGAAAAATCAATTGGCTGCCTTCTGCATACCTCCTACTGGGGATCAAGACCCCCAACCTGGGCATGTGTCCTGATGGGGAATTGAACCAGTGATCTGTCATTCACTCGCCGACACTCAACCACTGAGCCACACCAGCCAGGCTGGAAAAAGTTTTTGATTGGTAATACTTACAATGTAGAAAGTTTCATGTGAACACTGCATTACTATTGTAAAAAGTCTCAGTAAAACTCAGAGTAGAATATATTTTAAATGAACTAGATTCTTTTTTTAAGGTAAAATATTTACTAAGATGTAAATATTTACAAGGTGATTAAATGTTTCCTATGAAATAGAACAGAAAATAATTCAGTACTATTATGCCATCCTAAAAAACAAAGATTGAAAACATCAAGATGAAGGATCCTGCCGAGACCGGTTTGGCTCAGTGGATAGAGTGTCAGCCTGCGGACTCAAGGGTCCCAGGTTCGATTCCGGTTGGGGGCACATCTCCAGTGGAGGGCGTGCAGGGGGCAGCTAATCGATGTCTCTCTCTCATCCATGTTTCTAACTATCCCTCTCCCTTCCTCTCTGTAAAAAAATCAATAAAATATATATTTTAATTAAAAAAAAAAGATGAAGGATCCCTACAAAGACACATAACATTGCTTTTTGCAGTATGGTACTATTACTGGTGATAAAAAAAGATTGTCTGAATCACAGCTTTGGTTTTCACATATCTATTCAGTAGATTCACAATGTTCTTGGAGGAATTTAGACAGAAACAAGACAACTAGAACTTAACACACATTAAGCAAGGTTCTCAATCACTTTAACATCATAGATCAGAATCCTATGGAAGAACATCAGAATGTTAACAACACAATAAAATTGAGTTTATATAAATGATATTGGGGGAATCCCTTCCAGATTATCTTTTTTTTGTTGTTGTTTTTTTGTTAATCCTCACCGGAGGATATTTTTCCATTGATTTTTAGAAAGAGTGGAAGGGGGTAGGGGAGAGAGAGAGAGAGAGAGAGAGAGAGATAGCCAGCAACTGGTTGCCTCCCATACACACGCTGACCAGGGCCAGAGATCAGTCTGCAAATGAAGTATGTGCCCTTGATCAGAATTGAACCCAGAACCCTTCAGTTTGCAGGCCACTGCACTATCCATTGACCCAAACTGGTGAGGGCCCTTGCAGTTTATCTGAAGTGTTAATGCCAGAGCTACTTAACCTGGGCTCCAGGAACACAACAAATGGGCTTTGGAAATGTCTGTGACCACACTGAGAAATCTTAATATAAATTCTGTATAAATGATTAACTATGCATGCATTTTGGGGGGAGAAGGCCTGAGTATTCATCAAAATCTGAAAGGGATTCCTAACCATAAGGTAATGTTCACAAGAGTTTACCAAAAAAGCAGCACAAATTCCTGGCTGCTGAAGTTCACAGAACATTTCAAGGTAGCCTAATTACATTCAAAACAGGAAGGAAGTGACTCAAGTCTCATAGATTAGGCATATGAGACAACTAAAATGACACAATAGGAGAGAAAATGTTCTGAAATGCACAAAACATGGAAGAAGTGCAAGGTAGTATTTAGGGTGGCAATGCAGCTAAAGATTTCCTTCACCCCATAGCATCCACTCAGAACTAAAGGACACGCATTCCAAGAGGAAGTTTGAATCTAGCCTCAAGTGAATCAAACACATCAGAGAGTTCAACTGAAAACACAAGAAATAAGGAAGTAGAACAAATAACATTTTTAGAGACTACAATGGTGTTTGTGTAATTCACACTAACTTAGCTGGTAAAACACCTCTCTTTAAACTCCTCCACCCGGCTTCCTATCTTCAAAAACAGTTGGTAACATCACTGGCACTCCCAGGCTACGAAAGAACCACGGAAGGTTGGAGTTATCACAGTACCATTTTAAATCAATCTCCACTGCCATGTAATGAGATGAAGTTCAGAGCAGTTGCAAAAATACTGCTGCTCAATGATTTCATTAATATTGTTTATTGGACGCTATTGTGCCAAAGAAGCCATCTTACCTTTGAATTACTTCCAATTCAAAGCCGATAAACCCAAGCACTGAAAACAGCACAGAGACCTGTCAACTCAGTTCCAATCCCTAAGATGAATCTGAACTCTAAATCTGAAAATTACACACGGGAGGAATGGTTTTGCTCTTACAATGCCCCCAAATGCCTGACTGCCCAATGACTCTGTTTTGTAAACCGTAATCAATGTACAATTTAGAACTTAAATTCTAGCTTCTGCAAAAGTTCTGTACTAAAGAACACAATTCAGGATGAGAGAAAACACCACCACCTAAATGATGTGACCTCAAGAGTGTTCGCTGGCCGACACAGGTTTGGCTCAGTGGATAGAGCGTCAGCCTGCGGACTGAAAGGTCCCAGGTTCGATCCCCGTTGGGGGCATGTACCTTGCTTGCGGGCACATCTCCACAGTGTGGTGTGCAGGAGGCGGCTGATCGATGTCACTCTCTCATAGATGTTTCTGACTTTCTATCTCTCTCCCTTCCTCTCTGAAAAAAAAATCAATAAAATATATTCTTTTAAAAGAAGAGTGTTCGCTGAATCCTCCTAACCATTGACTGTGGGACTCCTGGTTATGCCCACTGGAAAAAATGAGGAAATCAAGGCTCAGCCAAATGCAGTCACCAGCCCAAGGTCACCCAGAAGCAAAATCTAGTTTGACCTCGGGCCACTCAGATGCCAAAACTTGAGACAGGCGTCGACTCCCAAGTGCCAGTGGCGTATGCAAGCCCCCGACATCCTGGCGACTCTCCCTGGGGGAGCGGAGCCCGAAAGTCAGGAGTAAAGAGTCGTCCTCAGGTTGGCTGGCTGGTTCCGGCGGAGGGAAGCGGCGAAGGTCGCCCACTCGGGCAGGGTTCCCGGCGGGGCGGCGGGCTCGGGCGGCTGGGGTGCCCGGGCAGGGGAGGTGACACCTGCGCCTCCGGGCCCGCGACGGAGAGGACGTCCGCACTTGACTTCTGTAATTGGCCTTCCTGTGCATTGCCCAAGCCCCTTCCTGTGGAATAAGCTGCCCGGCCTCGAGCCCGCCTCCTCTCCGCAAGGCCTGGGACGGCAGGGACCGGAGGGGCCGGAGGGCGGCGGCCCCCTGCCCGCCCGGCTGTGACAGGCCCAGGACGGTTCGCGCCCCAAGGCTGCCCCAGTTGCTCCGAATCGCGACCGCGGGCACATAGGGTGCAGGACTTGGCCGCCAGGAGCCGCCTGACCAGTGGGGGCGGCGCGGGGCAGGGGTCCCAGGCAGGAGAGCTGAGGGGAGCGGGCTTGGCCGGTGGGACTCACCTGGCCCGCTGCAGTCGGCGCACATCTCGCTGCTCCGGAGCCGCTTCGACATGGCTCCCGCCTCCTACCTGCCGGGTACCTGAAGCCCCGAGACAGCGAGAGCAGCGGCGACGGCAGCGCTTCCGCTCTAACGGGTCCCCAGCGCGGCGCTGGCGGTGGCGCCTCTCCCCTCAGCGCTTCGCAGCCGCGGCGCAACACGCAGGCGTGGGGAGGCGCCCTTTGGCGTCGGGCGGTCATGTGACCCGAAAGGGCACGCTGCTTTGTCGCCATCTTGAGTGAGGGCAGATAGGTACCCAGCATCTTCTGTCCTGCTTATCAATCTTGAGTTTGGGTTTCCCTCCCTGGAAGAGAGTCGCTTCATCCTAGCACTGAATAATACCAGCGAGAGTAGCAAAACACTTATTGATCGGAACTGGAGCCACACTTTACTGAGGCAATCAATAGTCAAGTCACTAGTATAACTCTGGCCAAGTTTATTCATTTATTCATTACTTTACTTAACAAATATTTATTGAGCACCTACTATGTTCCGTACACTGATCTAGGCACGAAAGAAACAGAAGTGAGCAAAGAAGACAAAATATCCCATCCTTATGGAGCTGACATTTGACTGCAGTAGACTTACAGTAAAATGAGTGAAATAATGCTAACTGTTCCTTAAGCTGCAGTTTTAGTTTCATCAGCAAAATGGAATAATGTGTTATCTAACAATAAACTTAGATTTGCTTTTATATGGCCTGCTATCTAAGAATGATTTATAATTTTAAGGGGTGGTAAAGAAGAAGAGGAAGAATAGCCAACAAAACTTATATGTGACCTGAAAAACTAAATATTTACTATCTGGCTAAGGAGAAATGTAATAATTCACAGAAAAGTAGGGTGTGCCTGTCCCACAGTAAGTTGTCTATAATAATAGTCCTATTGGTATCTGGTATTACTATTATCTTCTTGTCACAATTTGTTTTTAGAATAATAATAGATAACCTAAAGTAATTTACAGAATGCTATAAGATAAATACAATGAGATGAGTTTAATCAGTGTGAAGGATAGAAGAGACATGGCCCTAATGCTAAGGAATATTTATTGTATGTGCTATATGTGTCAACCAAGCAAAAAAAGACAAGAGGTTTTGACTACAAATAAATGACAAAGATTTACTCAAGGGTCTTATGACTTGCAAATCATAAACACTACCAGAATGTTACAAAGAAAAGAGAATAGCCCAGCTGGTGTGGCTGACCTATGAACCAGGAGGTCATGGTTTTGGATGGCAGAGCACCTGCCAGGGTTGCAGGTTCAGTGATCATCGATCTTATGCTCTCTCATTGATGTTTCTCTTTGGAAGCCATCAGCTGTTTCTCTAGAAAAATCAATAAGAATATATATTTTTAAAAAGTTTAAGTCCTCAAGCTCAAGCTTGCCAAAGTAAAATAAATTATATTCCTCATGGTTTGGCACATTTGGTCTGAACCTGTTTTGTCAGCATGACTGTACTGACTTGATCTTGTTTTCTCCACTGATTTCTCATATGTAAACACAATTGTGAGCTCCATTTGGTAAATATAGGACGCCTCTTATGGGTCTGATACTATTTGACTTTGGGTACTCTGGTAAGCAGCCATTGTGGAGTTTTTCAATTAATGAATAAGACAGGTGTTCAATAAACATGGGACAAGAAAAAAGATGAAGTTGCACAAGGTTTCTGAAAGGATAAGAAGTCCTGGAAGAAATCATTGTGTCTTTTTTATATAAATGTTTCTCTCTGACTCTCCCTCTCCCTTCCAAATAGATCTCAGAAGCTCTGGGTATAACCACATAATTCTCACACATTCCACAGTTGGAGCCTCTGGATACCATCCTGATGCTCCTGCATCCTATTTTCGATGGGAGACTCACAAACTTCTGGACTCAACACATATAGAAAATGGATTAGGCCAGGATTCTTCAACAGCTGTTGTTGCTTGCATCTGAAAAGACAGAGGGTAAGCTTTCTGGGCTCATTAAATAATTTCACCCAACTATGTAGTCTAGTTTTGGACAGCTGTGGAGAAAGCTAAGTTTCGTGAGTAGATGTAAATTGACTTGGTTCTTTATTGAATCAAGGAGCTATATTTAGTGTCTTAGGTTGGAACTCAAAGAATGAACTTTATACTTGCAGACTGTGGTCAAGTCTGCGTATTCATAACCCAAAATTCAAACGGCTAACTTCAAAAGAAAACTATACTGTGGAATAAGCCATAGGTAACATAACCTAGTTTGGAGTTCAGATATAATAGTGTGGGTTTTTTTTTTTAATTTCTTTATTGATTAAGGTGTTACATATGTGTCCTTAAACCCCCTTTAACCTCCATCCCCTCCTATAATAGTGGTTTTTAACTGGGGGGTGATTTGCCTCCTCCACAGGACAATTGGCAATGTCTGGAGGTTTGGGGAGGGGGTGCTGCGGGCAACCAGTGGGTAGAAAAGCTTGGGATGCTGCTCAGTATCTTACAAGCACAGGACAACCCCCACAGAAAGAATTATCTCCTTCAAAAATGCTCTTCCTTGAGAAACCATGAGACAGAACTAACTCTTTGCCATGCAACTACTTAATGCCACTTATAGTTCCCCCTTCAAAGCTGTTTGGTGTTGTCCACTTCCAAAATGGCTTCTGACCAATCATAGGAGCGTCTGCCCCGGTCCAAAAAGGCTGCAAGGGGAGTCAGTAAACGGAATGGTTCGGCCCATAAGCTGTTGCCACCCCCTGAGTGCAGAGTCGTTGGAAGTAGCCCAGTTGTGGGCCGAACCATATGAGGTTGCTGGAGCAGGGGGAAGAGCTGGTGACGGGCAGGCCGAGTTTTCTATTTCCAGATCCTGGGCTAAGAGAGAGAATTTTAAACTTATGCGGAACTTCATTGTGTCTTCTGGCGTGGAGTTGGACGCGGGTGGGAATGGGTGAACCCCAGGCCGGGAGACTGGTCTCGCTTCCCCCCCACCCCGATGTGCGATGGCTCGCTCCCGGCACTTCCCGGTTTGGGGCAGTTCAGTCCGCAGAAGTCGGTTCGGGAGCTGTCAGCGCGGGCGGCAGCGCGGCGGAGCGCGGGGTGGGCGCGGCCGACCGGGTCCCCGACCCGACCCCCGACCTCCCGCGCTCCCCGCACCAGGCCCCGTAGGCCGCCCGGCCGCGCTCCGCGCCCCTCACTCGCTCACCCTTCTTTCTCGAGCTCGCCGGCCGCAGGGCGGGCGGCGCCGGAGACCCCGCGGGGGCTGAGGCTTGGCAAGCGGGCGGTGAGGCCCGACTGCGGCCTCCTCGCCATGTCCGCGGCCCGCGACACCAGCGGCCACTTCCCTTTGCACCTCCTAGTCTGGAACAACGACTACCGGCAGCTGGAGAGGGAGCTGCGGGACCAGGTGAGGGGCGGGGCGGGGCGGGATCCGGCCGGGTGAGGGGCGGAGGGAGAACTCCGGGTCGTTTAGCCCGCGTGAGTCATCTCCAGCCTCTGCCCTCGGACTCGGCAGACCCCTCAGTTCTTAGGTCGCGGGGCAAGAATCATCACAGGACTGGGACTGAGTGCCTACTGTGTGCCAGGCCCTGTACCGAGGGCTTTATTACATTAACTCTTTTTGACTTTGCAACAATCTTAGGAGGTAGGTACTATTAGTATTACATTGGAAAGAAAGAGAAACTGAGGCGCTCAGAGTTTATGTGCTTTGCTCAAGGTCGCCCACCTATTAAACATCAAGTCGGGGTTTTAAGGTGACGCTGGTTCCAGAGCGCACCGCACCCGTCTTAACCAGTTGGGCTCTTCCCAAAGGGGTAAGAACAATACCCGCTCCTCATCCACCCACCCTTTTTGTAAGGAAGTGCTTGGTTGGGTTTGGAGTCCAGGTTGTAACTCGCCCTGTGACCTTGGGCAAGGCATTTTCCCTCTCTGGCCCCGGGAGACAGGTACCTACCCAAGTTTGAGAATCACTGGTGTCCAGGATCCTTAAAATCCCTGCCTGTCCAGAGTGCATCGATTCCTTGTCTTTTATGTATTACCTTCTCTTTAAAGGAGTGATTCTCAGCACCTCCAGCATGGCTCAGTGGTGGAGCATTGACCTGTGAACCAGGAGGTCACGGGTTCCATTCCCCTTCAGGGCACATGCCTGGGTTTCTGGCTCTGTCCTTGATGCCTAGTGTGGGACATTCAAGAGGCAGCCGATCAATGACTTTCTCATCACTGATATTTCTGACTCTCCCTCTCCCTTCCTCTCTGAAATGATAAAAAACATATATTAAAAAGTAAATAAGTAAATAAAGCAGTGGTTCTCAGTTGGAAGTGGTTTTGGCCCCCACCACTCCAAATTCATTTAGAGTCTAAATTTTAGACAGTTTTGGTTGTTGCAAGTGAGGAGTGGGTGCTACTGGGATGTAGTGGTAGAGGTCAGGAATGCTGCTCAGCATCCTGCAGTGCACAAGATAGCGCCCCTTTCCCCCCATCTCCCTCCATCAAGAATTATTGGGCCCCAAATGTCGGTAGTGTTTTGCTTGAGAAGCCCTGCTTAGGCATCTCTCCATATCCAGTGTACTAAAGTCCTGATTTTTGAATGGATCAGAATTGACATTGTAATTGTCAAGGAGTTTCAGGTTAAAGGAGCATTGGTTGTCTTTTGGTTGGTGAGCATTGAGCTGTCAGCATCACCTCATTGGGTAAATGGTGACTGCTAAAGTATTCTTGCACCTGCCATATTTCTTTTAAATCTGCTGAGCACCCCTGGAAATCAGAAGTCTCTCTTTTTTTTTTTCATGTAAATCCTCCATCCAATGAAAATAAACCTTTATTGTAGTCATTGGTCTTAATTAGATCATGCCCCCAGAGTAAATGACTCACTCACCACTAGGCATCCTAGTGTATCTGATGATTTATTCCCTTTCTGTTACAGAGGGAGTTCTCCATCATTTTGCTCTTAACTCTAAGTCTCACCATGGACACTTTAAAAACAACTGGACAGTTCTGGTTTTTAGGTCAGCTGCATTTTGTATCTGTACTTCCTTAGTATCGAGCTGTCCGGCTTCTTGTGAAATATCAAGATAAAGTACAAAGTCACAGAACTAACATCCCCTTTGATAGAGATTGATCATCATCATCATTAAACCACACACTCTTTCAATACCGATTTCTGAAAACAGCCCACTTTCTAGTCATTGGAGGTGAGGAAAAGAATTTAAATAAACTGGAGTTTTTCTTGACAGTTTTGGTTTATAATCTATAATGTGACATAGTTGAATTATTTCTTTTTCCTGAAAGCTATGATAAAGGTGATCATTGAAAGTTCTCTGTGACACTTAACTTGAAAAACCTTAAGGACATTTGTGATTAGAAAATTATAGTTTTGCAGCAGATTTTCCTGGAATAATTTGGTCCTTAATGCCTTCAGCCGTCAAGGAGGTCTCAGGAAACTGTTTATACTTGCTAGTTATTTGGTTTTGACTTTATTATTGGTTACCACTGTGGATCATTTCATGGTAAACCTAGTCCCTTTGGGGAAGAGGAAGGTCAAATGTAATCATAAAGAACATCTTGAACCCATCCAGTGTGACTCAGTGGATTGAGCATCTGTGCACCAGGAGGTTGCTGGTTCGATTCCTGCTCAGGGCAAGTGCCTGGGTTTTGAGCTCCATCCCCTGTAGGGGTGTGCAGGCGGCAGCTGATCGATATTTTTCTTTTTTTTTCTTCTTTTTAATATATCTGTATTGATTTCAGAGAGGAAGGAAGAGGGAGAGAGAGATAGAAACGTCCATGATGAGAGAGAATCATGGTGAGGTGAAATTTATAATTATTTTTTTAATAAGGTGTCTTGCATTTTTATTTTTCACTGGTCCCTACAAATTATATAACTGGTTCAGGGTCAAGAAGTTGATAATTGATATCAATAAAATACAAGGCAGGAAATAATTTATTATTTTTATATTTATTGAGATCCTCTGTTAATTATGAACCAGCTACCTACTTCTGGCTTGGAACCAGCTACCTACTTCTGGCTTGAGTTAATGGCCAGTACTAATGCTGATTTCAGTTGTGACAATAAGTAAGTTATTTACCCTTGCTGAATTGTTTTATCGCCTATAAAACTGCATATAAAACATTTCAGCACAGCCCAGAGGTTTGATTACTATCACGGTTGCAGCCTCATCCCCAGTAGGTGCTGTGCAATTTTACATTTAATTCTAGACACCAATCTTTTGGAAGTGGGTACTATTATGATTCCCATTTTACAGATTAGGAAACTGAGGAGGAGAGGCACTGATGTATGCTTAGCCAATGGCCGAACCAGGATATAAACTCAGAACGTCAGGCTCTGCCCTAATCCTGTATTCTTAACCCTTATACTATACTTATTTGATTAAAAGTACCTTCATTTCAAGATTGTGGAAAATAAGGCAGAGAACCCATCTGAAAATGCAGACATATAGTAAATGGGTATAATACTATTTGCTATAGTTGCTGCTATTATTATGATGATCATCCTGGGTATTTAGTATGTTCCAGTTTTCTAAAGGAACACATACTGGTTGCATAATTAAAAACAAAAAATTCCTACTACCCCAGCAGTAAAACCAGCTATTTCACTTAATGTTTTATTTGCCAGTAAGTTTCTGCTATCCATTTCTTCATTCCTTCCATTCCATGAGTGAGACTTGAAGAATTTAATTTCGTTCTATGAACAGCGGAACAGAAAGAATCAAGTTTATCCAGATGAAGCTGATAAGTATGTGCTTCGACGTGGGTGTTAGCCCCCAACCTTATATCTTGATAACAGCTGGAGTTGGCTGTTTAGTAACTAACTTTGTCAACTATGGTATTGTTTCAGGCTTTTAACATTTGCTCAGCAAAGGCACAATATTAAGTGCCTTCCTTTCAGGCACTTTATTAAGTACCTCTTAACCCATCAGTTTTGCTGTCTTTAATATTCAGTGAGGCCTTTAAGTTGGTTGATGCAGTTGAAATGATTTGTGTTATGGTTATGCCATTTATCATTTAGCAAGAGAGGTCTGTTACATATCTTTGGTCTCCTTACCGATGCTGGGAAAATGAATAAAAACTTCTTAATGACACTGGGAGAATGAATGAAAAGGGGACAAATACAAAGGCCAGTTAGTGCACCTTAGACAGGGAAGAGAACACCCTGAGACTGAGTGGGATAGATGGTAGCAGATGAGGCCTGATTCTAGGGCCAATCTCGTTAAGGTACCAGCAGATGAAAGCACAAAATTCAGGCAAGAGGAAGAGAGCTGTCTAGACAGCAGCAGTTCTCAGAGCCTGACAGGGAACCACCCTGAGGTGTTTACCCCCGCCTGTGGCAAAGCTGCGTGAGGCCACTGGGCACACACTCAAGTCAGTGCCTGTTGGCCGGAAGCCTTCTCTGAACTGGGGCCAGACATCCCAAGATAAAGAACCTAGAGCTTACTTGGGTGCTCCCCCTGGGCCCTCAGGAACTCAGGCTCACCTTAGAGAACCAGGTCAGTGGATACCTCTCCCCCTTTGACTTGGAATGAGGAACCAGTTCAGGCCACAGAGGACCAGGGCAGTCTGAGACTGCCCACGAGTGAAGGGGTGCCCCGCAAGAGGGAACAGTGATCGTTTATAAAGCATGTACTTCTTGCTGAGACCAAGGCATGGAAGGTTGAGTAATTCACTCGAGGCTAGGAAGGGACCAGGAAGTGAGACTGATGTCGAGTTCTATAGCCTGCATTCAAAGCTCTGTCATTTGCTGCCTCTGGAGGACAGCAGGATGACAGAAGGCTTTGAGCAAGAAACGTTGGTGGGCTTAAATTAATAGGTAGGAAGGAGACATGCAGAAATCTCATCCTTCTTTTTTAGGGGGGCACTATTATGCTTAAAAGGGATATTTTTTTCAATATATTTTTATTGATTTCAGAGAGGAAGGGAAAGGGAGAAAGAGATACTGTAGAAACATTAATGATGAGAGAGAATCTGCAGGCCCCCTACTGGGGACTGAGCCTGCAACCAGGGCATGTACCCTGTCCGGGAATTGAACCATTTACCTTCTGGTTCATAGATCAATGCTCAACTACCGAGCCACACTGGCTGAACTGGGATGGGTATTTTTAATTTGGTACATCTCAGGACTGAAGAAACTTAAATTTAAAAAAATCAGTTTTTCGCCAAGACCAGTTTGGCTTAATGGATAGAGCATCGGCCTGCGGACTAAAAGGTCCCGGGTTCGATTCCAGTCGGGGTGTGCAGGAGGCCGCTGATCGATGTCTCTCTCTCATCGATGTTTCTGACTTTCTATCCCTCTCCCTTCCTCTCTATGAAAAATAAATAAAATATATTTTTAAAAAGCCAACAATCAGTTTTGAAAGTAAATTTCAGTGAAATTCTGAAAGCTCTTGCTCATTGAACTGTCATTATTTGAGGACCTTAAAACTCACTATCAACTATAATGAAATTTGAACAAATCTCTTTTAGGAAGAAAGTGACAGCTTATATAAAACGACACAGTGTGGGCATATAAGAGCTGACTCTTAGTGCTTACTATGGGGTTAGGCATTGTGCCTTGTAAGAACTCAGTAAGGTAGGTGTTTTTTATTGATCTCATTTTATAAGGGATCAAACTGAAACTTAAGAGAAATTAAGCCACTCATCAAACAGTATATTTGTACATAGTTTTATATATTACATAAAACACATACATACATTGATTTTTAAATATCTTTATTGGGATATAATTCACTTATGCAATTCACCCACTAAAGTGTATTATTCAGCGTTTTTTAGTATATTTATTTACTTGTGCAATCATTACTACTGTCAAATTCCAGGACATTTTCATTACTCCCAAAAGAAACCCCATACCTCTTAGTTACTCCCCCATTCTTCCAATTCCTTCAGCCCCAGGCAACCACTAATCTACTTGTTATCTCTATAGATTTGCCTATTCTGGACATCTCATATAAATTGATTTGTGTATGTGGCCTTTGTGTCGGCTTCTTTAACTTAATTTAGCATGATGTGTTTTTTTTTGTTTGTTTTAAATATATATATTTCTTTATTGATTACAGAGAGGAAGGGAAAGGGGGAGAGAGATAGAAACATCAAGGATGAGAGAGAGTCATTGATCAGCTGCCTCCTCTATGCCCCCTACTGGGGATTGAGCCCACAATCCAGACATGTGCCCCCGGCCAGAATCGAATCCAGGACTCCTCAGTCTGCAGGCTGACACTCTATCCACTGGGCCAAACCGGCCTGGGCTAGCATGATGTTTTTGGCTTCATCCACATTGTGACATATATCAGCACTTCATTCCTTTTTATATGGCCGAATAAAATCCCATTGTGTGTGTGTGTATTGCTTATCCATTTACCATTTGACAGGCCTTTTTTTTTCCACCAGGTAAATACCTACAAGAGGAATTGGGGTCATAGAGTCACCGTGGTTAACTTTTTGAGGAACTGCCAACTGTTTCTTCAAATTTTACATTCCCACCAGCAGTGATTGAGGGTTCTCCATCCTTGTCTACACTTGTCATTGTCTTTTGATTGTAGCTGTCCTAATGGGTGCAAAGTGTGTTTTTGATTTGCATTCCCCTAATAATTAATGATGTTGAGTATCTTTCTATGTGCTTCTTGGTCATTTGTATATCTTTGAAGAAATGTCTATCCAAATCCTTTGCCAGTTCAAATTGGGTTGTCTTTTTATTCTTGAGTAGTTCTTTATATATTCTGGATATTAGCTCCTTATCAGCTATATAATTTGCACAATTTTTTCTCCCAATTCTGTGGGTTGTCTTATAAGCATAACATGCTAATTAGACTGGACAGCCAAATGACCTTCTGGACGACTTTCTGGATGAAGCCAGGGCTGTGAGGTCCAAGGCAAGCTGCCACAGTTGCGAGGGCTGAGCCCCTTGCACGAATTTTGTGCATTGGGCCTCTAGTTTGAAGTATAAAAGTTTTCAGTTTTGGTGAAGTGCAATTTATCTGTAGTTTTATCTATTACTAGAGGCACAGTGCACAAATTCGTGCTCCAGTGGGGTTCCTTGGCCTGGCCTGTGGGATTGGGCTGAAACCAGCTTTTCGACATTTCTTGATTGTGAGAGCACACAGGTCGGGCCGAGGGACCCTACTGGTGCAGGATTGGGGCCGGGGAGGGTTGTGGGAGGTTGGCCAGCCAGGGAGGAACCATGGGAGGGCTCCAGCACATGTCTGGCCCATCTCGCTCAGTCCCGATCAGTCGGACCCCAGCAGCAAGCTAATCTGCTGGTAAGAGCACCTGTCACCTGGTGGTCAGTGCATGTCATAGTGAGCAGTTGAGCAGCACTAGCATATCATTATCATAGTACATTTTGATTGAACAGACGACTGGACACTTAGCATATTAGGCTTTTATTATACAGGATGCTTTTAGTATGTATCTAAAAATCCTTTGCCTAACACATGGTCGTAAATATGTATTATGTTTTCTTAGAAGGGTTTTATTGTTTTAGCTCCTGGGTTTATGATCAGTTTTGAGCTAATTTTCATGTGTGATGTATACAAAACTTCATTCTTTTGCATGTGCCTATCCAGTTAGTCATTCAAGCACCATTTGTTGAAAAGATTATTCTTTCCCCATTGAATTATTATGGCACCTTTGTGGAAGATCAGTTGACCATAAATGTCTAAGTTTATTTCTGGACTCTTAATTGTATTCCATTAATATATATTTCTATCCTTATGTCACACTGTCTTTTTGCTATAGCTTTGTGTATTAAGTGTTGAAATTGGGAAGTGTCCTAAAACTTTACTTTTCTTTTTAAGATGGTTTTGTCTATCCTGGATCCCTTGTATTTCCTTATCAATTTTAGGATCAGTTTGTCAATTTCTGTAAAAAGCTAGCTGTAATTTGATAGGGATTGCATTGACTCTGTAGCTCAGAGTCAATTCATGGAGTATTGACATCTTAAATATTAAGTCATCTGAACTGTTAGCATGAGATGTTTTCCCATTTGTTTAACTTTTCATTTCTTTCAATACTTTATAGTTTTCAGATGATAAGTTTTGTGCTTTTTTTATTCCTAACTTCATTTTTGAGTTTCCTACAAGTATATAGAAATAGAAATGATTTTTTTTTAATTGTTTTTTATCCTCAACCAAGCATGTTTACTGATTTTTTTTTTCTTTTTAGAGAGAGAGAAAGGGTGGGGGTCAGAGAGAGAAAAAGAAACATTGATATAAGAGAGAGAAACATCGGTAGGTTGCTTCCCATTCATGCCCTGGCCAGTGATTGAACCCACAATCTAGGTATGTGCCCTGAGTGGGAATTGAACCACAACTTTTTGGTGTATAGGATGACACTTCAACCAACTGAGCCACCCAGCCAGGGCACAAATGATATCTGTGTATTGCTCTTGTGTCCTGCAGCCTTACTGAACTCATAAGTCCTAATAGTTTTTAAAGGTATTCTTTAGAATTTTTATAAATGAAATTATATCATTTATGAATAGAGATAGTTTTACTTTTTCCTTTTATTCCTTTTTCTTGTCTTATTGCCCTTGTTAGAATCTCCAGTACAACATTGGATAGAAGTGTTGAAATAGAACATTTTTGTCTATCTTGTTCCTTATCTTAAGGGGAAAGCGTTTAGTCTTAAACCATTAAGTATGATGTTAGCTGTGGGTTTTTCATAGACAGAGGCTCTTTGAGGAAGCTCCTTTTTATTCCTGGTTTGTTTAATGTTGTTTTTATCATGAAAGGATATTGGATTTTGCCTAATGTTTTTTCTGCAGTGTCCTTGTCTGTTTGGACTGCTGTAACAAAATACTGTATAGTTTATAAACCATAGAAATTTATTCTTCACAGTTCTAAAGGCTGTCGGTCTGAGATCATGGTGCCAGCAGATTCTGTGTGGTAGCTGGTGAGGGCTCTCTTCCTGGTTCATTGTAGGTGCCTTCTCACTGTGTCCTCAGTGAAGCCTCTTTTATAAAGTCACAATTCCTAATTCCATCTTCATGACCTAAGTACCTCTCACTGGCCCCACTTCCTAATACCATCATCTTTGGAGGTTAGGATTTCAACATATGAATTTTTGGGGTAGACCTCAGTATGCATCTATTGAGATTATTGTGTTTGGGGTTTTTTAAATTTCATTCTATCGATATGGTGTATTACATTAAACCATCCTTGCATATATGGAATAAATCTCATTTAGATATTCCCTTTCATAGGTTACTGAATTTGCATTGCTAATATATTATTTTTGCATCTGTATTCCTAGGAGATAGTGGTCTGTTAGTTTTCTTTTTTTATGATGTGCTTTTTATCAGGATAATACTGGGCTTATAGCCCAACAGGCGTGGCTCAGTGGTTGAGTGTTGACCTATGATCCAGGAAGTTATTGTTCGATTCCTGGTCAGGGCACATGCCCAAGTTGTGGGCTCAATCCCCAGTAGGGATCATGCAGAAGGCAATTGATCGATAATTCTCTCACATCACTGATGTTTCTCTCTCTCTCTCCCCCTTTCCCTTCCTCTCTAAAATCAATAAAAATGTATTTTAAAAAAATAATTAATACCAATTCTTCATAAAAATCTTCCCCCAAAAGACAAGAAAAACTTCCCAATTGGATTATGAGCCAAATATTTTTTTAAATATGTTTTTATGGATTTCAGAGAGGAAGGGAGAGATAGAAATATTAATGATGACTAATTGGCTGCCTCCTGCACACCCCTACCTGCATGCCCCCCCACTGGGGATCAAGCCTGAATCCGGGTATGTGCCCTGACGGAGAATTGAGCCATGACCTCCTGGTTTATAGATTGACGCTCAATCACTGAGCCATACATATTTTTTTATTTCTGTTGAGTTGGTAGTAATAACCTCTCTTTTATTCCTGATTTTGTTAATTTGAGTCTTCTCTCTTTTCTCTCAGTCACTTTAGCTGAAAGTTTGTTAGTTTTGTTGAAATATTCCAAGAACCAACTTTTGTTTTGCTGAATTTTCTCTATTGATTTTCTATTTTCTGTTTCACTAATTTCCACTGTAATCTTTATTCATCCATTGTTTTTAATCACATTGTCAGCATAAAATAACATTCTTACTCATTTTTCTCCTTTCAAATGAGCAAGAGAGGCACAGGAGGCTTGGAAGAGTTATAATTAGCCATGAAAGTGTGCTGCTATGTATGGCTCATAAATGTAGTTTCCTTGTGGTCCAAATAGGGAAAGTCAACAACTTAATGTATTTGGCTTTGATTTCATATATTGTATCCAGTGCTTGTCCAGGAGCTCAAGTCTTATTTCTTAGCCAGAGATGTTAGTTTTGTTGTGGGGAGTAAACTGCAGTAAGTAGTCCCCCCTCTTGTGTGATAAATATTGTTAAGTATCTTATATATCAGGCAGTGTGCTAAACCTAGCACTTTTCGTATAAATTGAACTTGTTAAGTAAGAAAAGGTTATATAACAGATGTGTAAGAAGATAAACTTAATTATTTCTTTCTTGTTAAACTTCAACTAAATTCTTAGTTTTTAGCCTATTACTTAAAAAAAAGAACAAGGATTTAATGAAAATTAGAGACTAGGGTGACAGAAGCTAGGAAATATAAGATGTGGATCCTACCCTTTGGCATTCTTGATCCCTTTGATGAAATGGACAAGCCATACTTGGGAAAAGTCAGCGAATCTTGGGAGGTGGGAGGGAGGTTCAAGGAGATACGTTGGTATTTCATTGCCAGAGAGAAATCTGAGGCCTGAGATTGATCCAGGCGGGTGTGTGTTCACTTAGCAGGATGTCTTCAAACACTTCTGTTTTTCCTCAACAACAGTTCCTATCTTCACTGCACAATAGCCATGACACACTTAGCAAAACAGGGAGGTTCTGTAGCTGTTGGATAGTAGTTTATCCCTAGTGCTGCTTACCTTCCTTTCCTGTGGCCAGTGATGGAACGTTCTGGATATCTTTGGAGGTTGCAAGTTAGTGCATGCACAACTAGCATCTCAAATCAAGACAAAACACATTTTCTACGGAGTGCTATGGCACTTGGCATTTTATATTCCAAAGTCCTATGGCAGCTTATTGTGTTCTTGGAAGGAAGTTCAGAGCTGTCTTTGGAGGGTAGGGCCCAGCTACTCAGAAGGAGCTCCCACCAGAGAACAGGCACTTGACTCTGGAGACCCAGCACAGGTACCAGGAGGAGGTTATGTGTAGACCTGGAAGAAAACCCTTGAGGGGAAACAGACTGATTGTGTGTGTGCGTGTGTGCGTGCACGTACGCGCTTACATTTATCTATAAATATGTGCACATACACACCTGACAGATCATGCACATTATCAGGACCCAAGGGTGTGACTACTTAGGCCAGTTGGAACTCAATACACAATAATGAGAATGGTGTTTTGGTGAGAATCCAACTGGAGAAGGTAATTTTATTCTGACCTAAATTATCTTCTGCACTTTCCGTTTTGCATAAATGGCTGTGTTTCCTGTTTTACACCTGAATGCTGATATGTGCTTAAGATATGTGTTTACATTTCGTAGGGTGGTTGTATTTCTGGAAAGCCTTATTTAAATTTGAGTGTGGCTCAGAGCTTGAGGTTGTGTTCAATGATCTGAGGCCAGTAGCTAGCATTTATTTATTAAGCATTTAACTCTATAGAAAGAGGAACTCAGTAGCTATCATCTTTATTTGTAGCCCCCAAATTCCTATTTCAACAGTGCCCATATGCAAGCATTCATTTTTCCATATATTGCCATAATTACTGTGTAAATATTGTTTGTTTTAATACTTATGATCTCTCAAAAACATTGCCACATTTTTGTGTAATATATCCAGTTATATAATGCCCATGTTTATTTTACAGAATGTGGAGGCTGTGGATCCACGAGGTCGAACCTTATTGCACCTTGCTGTTTCTTTGGGACATTTGGAATCTGCCAGAGTCTTGCTCCGACATAAAGCAGATGTTACAAAAGAAAATCGCGAGGGATGGACAGGCAAGTATGCTTTTAAAACCTTTTAAAGTCTTTCATTTCAGTTTCTCTTTCTGAATAAAGGCCAGTCTCAGTCATCATTGTCTTCAGAGTCATCTTTATCTGAAGACTCTTTCTCTCATAGGCTTAGGGATTGGGGCAAGGAGCTAGGAGCCTTGGATGATGCTGGTTGATCTACAGCACGGTAGCCCGAATTATGTCCTGGGCCAAATCCCTGAGTAAAGGGTGACTTCTCATCTAGAAAGCAGCTCTCAGTGTAAACCCTTTCCACCATGCACAAGTGTAGAGGCCAGATTTCCCCAAGGAATGTGATGGGAACTACAATGAATCCATCAGGATAAACAAAATCAAAAAGAAATTATGGCCTTCTAGAAGTGGCCTTTTCCAGTGAAATCCTGGCACTCTTCTAGGCACATGTGTGTGTGCACGTGCAAATTCTCTTATTATTGGTTAGGGTAAACTTATGGTGACTGAGCCAGGAAATATACAAGCAGAGCCCTGCTTGCTTGATCATGTAACCATAGTTGTGTGATCACATAGTTAAAGCTAGCTTTCTGAAGACATTGTCAAGATTCCATGACCAGTGGTAACAAAGAGGGAGAAGGGGAGGATGGATTTGACCAAAGAGGATGAAGGTTTGAGCAAGAGGCTAAAAGTAGCCTTGACTGTTTTGGCTCAGTGGATAAAGCATCAGCTTGCGGACTGGTCAAGGGCATGTACCTAGGTTGTGGGCACATCCCCAGTAGAGGGTATGCAGGAGGGAGCTGATGGATATTTCTCTCTCGTTGATGTTTCTAGCTCTCTATCCCTCTCTCTACTTCTCTGTAAAAACTCAATTATAAAAAAAATTTTTTAAGAGGCTAAAAGTGCTCTATTTTCTTCTCTTTTTACCTATTTATCAGCTAGCAATAAAAAGTCGTGGTCATAATGATAACGTGGGGTTACAGCCTCTCTCTTCTCCAGGAAGAAGGTGTTGATCTATATAGATATTTTTCAGACTGGCTGTGGAATTTGTCAGAAAGTGTAAGAATACTGGGCCATTAAGTTTTACCTTTTTGTGTTCCAGTTTTACACGAGGCTGTGAGCACTGGTGACCCTGAGATGGTGTATACAGTTCTTCAGCATCGAGACTACCACAACACGTCCATGGCCCTCGAAGGAGTTCCTGAGCTGCTCCAAAAGATTCTCGAGGTATTCGTAAAAATAGGGCATTGCCATCATTGGGGCTAATGCTGCAGCAAGCGGGAGACACAGCTTGACGACCCTGTTGGGCACCTTCCTGAAGAGCTTTATGAATCGTAAATACAAAGTACTGGATACTATAGAGCATGATTTCCTGCCTTTCCAGCTTGTTAAATGTATCTTCCACAAGTTATGTTTCTAGGTCACTAGACTTTCCCTTTTAAATGCTATTTAAAAAGTAGAACTAAAACAAATAGACATCAAACAATTAATTTGTCTAGATGCCTGATTTCGTAAAAGTAGCATTCTGAGCGTAGGTCATCTTGGAGATTGTGTTGGGCATTGGTGACTGGACAGGGATTGTCAGGGTCTCTTGAGGTTCCCAGGTCTATATGTATCTTCTCCTTGTCACTCCTGTTATTTCTAGCCATTAGTATTCTGCAGCTTCTAATTCATTGCCTTATTTGATGAACATTTTTTGGGGAAGTTTACCTGTCTTTGTGAATTAAAGTGTGTGGGCTGTTTGACATTTAGAAAAGTTTTTTAAACAGTTTTACTTCTAGGGTCCTGGATTGTTTTGGATGATGGTTGCCATTCTATTTTTTTTTAATTAAATCTTTATTATTCAGATTATTATATTTGTTTCTCTTTTTTCCACCTCCATAGTACCCCTCCACCCATCTCCCACCCTTTCTTTAACCCTTCCCTCCCTCCCATTGATCTCATCCATAGGTGTATGATTTTTGTCCAGTCTCTCCCTGTACACCCTTCACCCCTTTCAGTCCACTGGACAGGGATTGTCAGGGTCTCTTGAGGTTCCCAGTTCTATATGTATCTTATATATCAGTCCACTCCCTTTCTGTGCTCCTGATTCTATTATATTCACCAATTTATTTTGTTGATCAAATTTTTAATTCACTTAATTTTTAAATTCACTTGTTGATAGATATGTATTTGTTGTTCTTAATTTTTTGGCTTTTACCTTTTTCTTCTTCCTCTTCTAAAAGAGTACCTTTTAGCATTTCATATAATACTGGTTTGGAGTTGATCAACTCCTTTAGCTTTTTCTTCTCTGTGAAGCTCTTTATCTGCCCTTCAATTCTGAATGATAGCTTTGCTGGATAGAGTATTCTTGGTTGTAGGTTCTTGGTATTTATCACGTTGAATATTTCTTGCCACTCCTATCTGGCTTGCATCATTTCTGTTGAGAAATCAGCTGACAGTCTTATGGGTGCTCCCTTGTAGGTAATGAATTGTTTTTCTCTTGCTGCTTTTAATATTCTCTCTTTGTCTTTTGCTCTTGGTATTTTAATTATGATGTGTCTTGGTGTGGTCCTCTTTGGATTCCTTTAATATGGGGTTCTGTGTGCTTCCTGGACTTGTAAGTCTATTTCTTTTA
>PVJN01003225.1:0-75000 GCA_004026805.1 Lasiurus borealis
TGCTAGCCTCCAACTGTCCCCTCCTGCTGGCCTGCTCGTCCTCACCTTCCCTCCCCACTGGTCTGCTCGCCCCCAACTGCCCCCTCCTTCTTGCACTTTGCCCTCAGGGCTGAGTCACAGCCTTCGAACCACAGTCTTGAGAGGCCGCTCACTCTCCCTGTGTTTCCCCTGCGAGCGGGTGGGTAGACATGGCGGCCGCGCTGGGTATTACACACCTGAGTGGCCGGGAAGCCCCATTCCCATTTCCCAGGACCCGCGTGACATCTGCCAGTCATGGCGGGGTGCCGGCAATAGCTGACTCCAATATGCGCCGCTCTCGCTAATAACCTTTCCCATCAGCGCACGCTCTGTGACCTCCAGAGAGCGAACGTGCTGGTAAATCTGTAACCTGTGTGTGGGGAACTGTTATTGCACGGGTCTTCCTTCTCTCACACACCGCTCGCAGTATTTCCAGATGCAGTATGTGTGGACACCGTGCCCGTTCACGGAAGCTTATTCCTGAAGGGAAGCTAATACAGCGGTACCTCGAGATACGAGTGCCTAACATACGAGATTTTTGAGATACGAGCCGTCGAGCAAGCGATTTTTGCTTTGAAATACGAGCAACAGTTGAGATAGGAGTCATCGCACGGATCGACCGGCTGCACACGACCCACCCGTTTACCAGGACTCGAGCGTCTCATAGTTTCCCACGCCTCAAGGTTACAGAATGAATTAAACTCATATCTCGAGGTGCCACTGTATTTTGAAGGAACGAAGCTACCAACCAGCCCTGACAGTGCCCTCCCACTAAATCCTGAGCCGCTTCCTGCACTGAGGCCTGGCAGTACTCAGGGTCAGCAGGCTCTGCCCCCGGTACCCCGAGGCCCAAGGCCAGCTTTCAGCACTGCCTACGGATTCAAGCCCTCACTCTGGGCTCCTCGAGAATCAGGGGGGCCTTTTGGAGGCGCTGCCTCGTGGCAACAAGTGATCCCAGGAGGAGAGGGCCTCCGGAGGCCGGGGCCTGAGCGAGCCTTCCAGAAGCTCCCGTCCGGCCACCACACTGGTTTCCACCAAGCCCTCTGGGGTGGTTGCTGCCAGGGATAGAGGGCAGAAGAGGAGCCCGTGTGCTAAGGAGGAGGATCCCCATGTGCAGAGGGAGGGGGACCCCATGTACAGAGGGAGGAGGAGGAGGAGGAGGAGGAGGAGGAGGAGGACTGTCGGAGGTGAAATGACTCTCTCCTCTGCCTCTCATAGAGCTGTGTTCGGTGGGCACACTAGACTGAGAAGGAGCGAGGGGTGGAATGAGCAGGTGCGACAAGTCATCGCTCCGTAGATGCTGTCATTTCTTGGTCCCTGCAGGTCGGGGCTCCAGGAGACGGTATGGAAGGCCACGCCCTCAGGACTCCCAACAGCGGGAGGAACTGGGACAGAAGGAAGTCAGGTCTCACCCTGAGCGTCAAGCTGTCAAATCGCAGCCCCTGGAATGAGGCCCATGCCGTCACCCCAACGTGAGGGGTTCCCACACCCTAGGAGGCATCCCAAGATACAGCCTCTGGTGCAGAGATGCTGCCTCTGGTGCAGGGACCGGGGACCCAGCTTCCCTGAGTCGCGGACAGGGACCCACGCCCACAGCTGGCCCCACTGGCTGCTCCACCTGCCAGCTCAGCCCACAGGCAGGGTCCCTGCTGGTCTCTGACCCCGGTTCCCACAGGCCCTGCCCCAATTCCTCGCCCCCTCCTTCCCTACCCTGAGGAGGTGCGGGGAGCATTTGCAAACATCCTGTTGAAAATTCATGAGAGGCTTTTCTTAAGGGCTCAGTATACAGGGACGGGGTTCAATTCGGGTAATTCCTCACCTGCCCCTGAGCCCGGGCTCCCATTTGGGGAAAGCCGGGGTTTGGGCCCCTTTCTCTCCAGGCCGAGGCAGGAAGCGGGGGGAGGGAGTGGAAAAGGGAGGGGGCCGGGGGACGCAGCCAGAGCCACTGTGGAGCGCAGGGTCAGAGGACCTGCTGGCTCCATGAAGAGTAAATAGAGCAAAGACAATGGAGGCTCCGACCCCAGGTTCACTCGTAAAACAACGTGAGGCAGCGCTCAGCCACGGGGAGGATGGTGTCTGCACCTCCGCCTGGGAGCCGGGATGGAAGGTGTCTGCACCTCCGCCTGGGAGCCGGGATGGAAGGTGTCTGCACCTCCGCCTGGGAGCCGGGATGGAAGGTGTCTGCACCTCCGCCTGGGAGCTGGGCTGCAGCGGCTCTGAGCGGCTCCCCCTGATGGCTCCCAGCTCCGTGCCCGGCCTCAGGCCTCCGCCCCTCCAGCCAGGCCATCCCCCAGCCCGGCCGCCTCCCTCTGCCTTCCATCGGGGAGAGGAGCTCCTTCTGGTCCACCTGCTTATTGTGGACGGAGGCCCTGAAACACGGGTTCCCTCCCAAGCCCCTGTGTGGGCGCCGGGCCAAGCCTGGGACCACCCCCCACTGGCCAGCACGGCCTCTGAGGCCAACACCGTGCCAGCGGCCCCTGGCGCCTGCCCCCAAACACCCTGGTGTCCCCCCGCACTCGCAGGGGCCTCGGAGTTTTGTATCGGCGTAGGTCCCAGACCCAGGGTTCAAGCCATCGGAGGGCAGGTGCCATCGGGCCGGCTCCGCGAAGGCAGCTGCAGGCTTAGGGCCACGTTCGCCGTCCACCGGGGATGCAGGCCCCGCTGGCAGAGGAAGGCCGCAGCAGTGAGCCAGGGACCGTCCGGGCGTGTTCGCTGCGTGCGATGCTGCTCCCCCTGGGACGCTGCCGTGTGCTTTCTGGGTTCACGGTGCTGCCAGCTGTGCGATCGCCCCTCCCCCTCCTCCCTGCAGCCCCGAGAGCCCGAGCAGAAGGAGCCACCGTTTAGTGTGGTGGGTGTCACATCAGATAATCTAACGATGGAAACAGGGCAGCAGGCGGGGCAGAGAGAGAGAGAGAGAGAGAGAAAGAGAGAGAGAGATCCGATCATTTCCAAGTGTAGTTGGCATAGAATTAAAGAGCTGCGGTGGGATTCAGGCCTCCTGCTGGGCTCAGTGCAACACGCCAGTCCCCTTCGCCCCCTCTCCGACCAGCGGACACTGCTGCCCTCTGGTTGCCTCCTTTCAGTGTGAGTGTGAGTGTGTGTATATGTGCATGTGTATGCGTGCGTGTTTGTATGCGTGCATGCATGTGTGTGAGTGTGTGTGTGATTGTGTGTGTGAGTGTGTGTGATTGTGTGTGTGAGTGCGTGTGTGAGTGTGTGTATGTGTGTGAGTGTGTGTATATGTGCATGTGTATGCGTGTGTGTTTGTATGAATACACGTGTGTGTGAGTCTGTGTGTGAGTGTGAGAGTGTGTGTGTGTGTAAGTGTGTGAGTGTGTGTATGTGTGTGAGTGTGTGTGTGTGTGGGGGGGGTGTCTGGAAGCCCTGCTGTTGGCAGCTAAAGGAACTAGTTCCCCTGCTAATGATAAACATCCACACTGTCACAAGTTGAAGAATGTGAGGGGTACTGCCCAGGCCCCGCCCTGCCTGACACCGCCATCAAGACTGTACAGGGTTGTACGGGATTGTACAGGGTGGTACAGGGTGGTACAAGATGGTACAGGGTTGTACAGGATGGTACAGGGTTGTACAGGATGGTACAGGGTGGTACAAGATGGTACAGGGTTGTACAGGATGGTACGGGGTTGTACAGGATTGTACGGGACTGTACAGGGTTGTACAGGATGGTACAGGATGGTACAAGATGGTACAGGGTTGTACAGGATGGTACAGGGTTGTACAGGATGGTACAGGGTGGTACAAGATGGTACAGGGTTGTACAGGATGGTACAGGGTTGTACAGGATGGTACAGGGTGGTACAAGATGGTACAGGGTTGTACAGGATGGTACAGGGTGGTACAGGACGCCCCCGGTCACACCAGAGAGGAAGGAATTAATTTTCACTCGCCAGTGAAGCCCTTATCCATCTCATACAGTCTCTGAGATTGGACTGTGCATTATTGTTAAGAAAAAAGGCGGCTTCTTGTGGACGTGGGAAAAAACAGACATCCACATTGGCGGGAAAAAGTTGGTTTTAAACTTCTGTTTCCAAGTTTGTCCAATCCGTCTCCGTGCTACGCTCACTCCTTGGCCATCACCTGCTGTTTTATGTCACCGGGAGCTCCATGCTCTGCGGCTGGTTTGTGCCGGCTCAGGCCGAGGCCCCGTGTCCCCGGCAGAGGGTCACCTGCCGTCCGGGAGATGATGAAGGCTTTGTGGCCGAGGCCGTGGTCAGCATGCACCCAGGGGCTGGTGCCATGTCCACGGGGTGACCGCTGGGTGCACCCCGCCTGTCAGGCCTGCAGGGACTGCAGCCAGGACGGCAGTCACTGCAAACTGTACCAGGCCCCGCAGCCGTCACACCTTCAGCAGGAAAACAACAACAGGGCCTGCGTTTTCCCGAGGACACATCTGGCCAGACCCATCTCCCGTCATCAGTGATATTATCTGGGTGCAGTGAAGACCTCAGCTGGGAATTCCGAATTCTGGGGCCTGTTTCCGCTGAAGCAGAACCAGCCACTCGGCACAGCCAGGAACCACACCTCGCTCTGGAGAAAGGAGTCTGTCCGGCTGCTGGGCCCCAGCCTGAACCAGGGCGAAGGGGCCAGCGCCCAGGCTGCCCCACGTGGACAGAGCGGGCAGGATTGGGGCAGAAGAGGCCACAGCAGAGGACTGACCGAGGTCGGATAACAACTCACTTCTGGGCGGTGCTGTGGTGCAATCGTGGGGTCTCGCCGTTCACACCGCCTGCGTGCAGACCCGGCCACGTCCCAGCTCTGCGTCCACCCGTAGAGTCAATTCCCCTCCCGTTTGTTCGGCTTTAGTTCACGTGAAAGGAGAAGTGTCATGTTACTCAGGTGAGAGGGTTGTTGTGAGGAATAAAGTGAGATGCAGCTGGAAAGTTTAGCCAGCCCCACCGCCTGGTAAGTGATCCATGAAAGCCAGTAAACCAGTGGTTCTCAACCTGGGCTTCGCAACCCCTTTGGGGGTCGAATGACCCTTTCACAGGGGTCACCTAAGACTATTGGAAAACACCTATTTCCCATGGTCTTAGGAACCGACACACCGCTCCTCGGAGTAGCAAAGTGTAGCAACGTAGTTTACTGTTGTCCTAGGAAGACTGTTGCCCATGCTACACCACGATTCAAGACAACATTTCATTTATTTGTCATTAGAAATAAATATTTCACAATATATAATTACATATTGTTTTTGTGATTAATCCTATGCTTTAATCATGCTCAATTTGTAACAACGAAAATACATCCTGCCTATCAGATATTTACATGACAGTTCATAACAGTAGCAAGATGACAGTGATGAAGTAGCCACGGAAATCATGTTATGGTTGGGGGTCACCACCCCATGAGGAGCTGTCTTAAAGGGTCGCGGCCTTAGGAAGGTGGAGAACCACTGCATTAAACCAAAACGCCAGGGCACTATTTCCAGCCAATTCCCTTCAACCACAACAGCAAGAGCATCTGCACTGTCCTACATATCGGGGGGTAAACATATGATAAAAATGGGGCTCTGATCTCCAATGACTTAGAATTGGCAGGGGCAGGTAGACATGAACACAGCTAACAGTAATGAGGGTACAAAAACTCCAGAACAGAGATACAAACCATATCTACATACCAGGAGGTGGGGTGGGGGGATTAGGGGGGAAAGGAGAGTCTGATTCTTCCTTAAGGTAGAAGCAGGGGGGAGGGGAAAGCCAGCTGATGGTGTACACTAGTCCTGCAAGCATAGGCCCGGATGTAAAAGGGATGGGGACTGAGACAGGGTGTTCCAAGGAAATTGGGGGGTTGGGGGTGTGTGTTTGTAGTAAGCGGTCCGAGGCGTGTGAAACACCTGTCTCACCTCACTGGAGCCTTCAGGACCCGGAGAGAAGAGCTGCCATATGACGTCCCCTCCACCTGTGATTGGCCCTCGGTCTCGCCTTTCTTCCCTGGTGATGTGTCTGCCCCTCACTGTATGTGAGACAGAGAAGCCTGGTTCCTGTGTACATACAACAGTGATGACCATCACCACACCTACCTCCTGGCGTTGCCGTGGGGACCGACAGGAAGACCCTCCACCAACCACCTGGTGTACGGGAGCTGCCGGTAGGCATTTCCTTTGGGGATCAGATCCGTCTGCCACTTTTTAGCACGTCCAGCTGCCAGCTGGGGCGGCCCGGTGCTGGAGCCTCATGGGAATGGGTCTCACGCCCCAAATCCGAGTCCCATGATGTCTGTGCATGGCCCGGTCTCCGCTGGCTCTGAGCCCCCAACTTCCTTCTTTCAAAATACAGTGGTACCTCGAGATACGAGTGCCCTAACATACGAGATTTTTGAGATACGAGCGATTTTTGCTTTGAAATATGAGCAACATTTGAGATAGGAGTCATCGTGCCATCGGCCGCCTGCACACGACCCACCCGTTTACCGCGACTCGAGCGTCTCATAGTTTCCCACGCCTCAAGGTTACGGAACGAATTAAACTCATATCTCCAGGTACTACTGTATTTGTTTGTTTGTTTTTAAAAAATATTTTATTGATTTTTTTACAGAATGAAAGGGAGAAGGATAGAGAGCTAGAAACATCCATGAGAGAGAGACATCAATCAGCCGTCTCCTGCCCACCCCCTCCTGGGGATGTGCCCGCCACCAAGGTACACGCCCTTGATTGGAATCGAACTTGGGACCGTTCAGTCCCCAGGCCAATGCTCTATCCGCTGAGCCAAGCCACTCAGGGCCACTTTTCCCTGTTGATCACCTATTGAATGGGAATGTGGGGCAGGTAGTCAGATACATGGTTTTGGAATTCAGAAGGCAGCTTAGGGCTCATTTGGAAGATGAAAACACGGCATCTATTTCTCACAACGGTGGAAGGAGCACGGATTTCAATGTTGACCAAGAGTTATGCGTTCTGTTCTACGTCAGCTGGCCTTGAACTCCATGAAGCGTCCTGGGGAGTGGGGGGTTGGTTGGGGGGGGAGGGGTCAGCGCCCCGGAAGCACCTCCAGCTCGTGGGCCTGTGGTCTGTGCAGTGAGAGCAGAGCCTGTCCCAGCCCGGGAAAGAGGGGAGCCGGAATCAGCACTGCCCCGAACCTTCCAGAGTTAGACCAGCAAGACCCACCTTGCTATGCCTGGCGTTTTATATCACTGAGCAACTTGATTAAAACCGATCAGCAGGACAGAGAAGGGAGCTGCTTGTCTGTGGGGAGACGGAACCAATGAGAAGAATCAAGGTTGCCTGGGCGTCCTGTGGATACTCGGGGGGAAGCACGCATTTTCCAGAGCGAGCGGGGAACTCGTCAGACGCCCTGCTTCCTAACGCGGCAGACGGGGCCGGGGCGGGGGACACACCTCAGCACGCGTGCCCTGAGCGTGGTCCAGAAGTGTGGCCGGCCCGTTTTTTTCTGGATAAGCTCTGGGCGTGTTTCTCGGAGGGATTTCTTTCTTCTTCTTCTTTTTTTTTAAAATATATTTTATTGATTTTTCACAGAGAGGAAGGGAGAGGGATAGAAAGTCAGAAACATCGATGAGAGAGAGACATCGATCAGCCGCCTCCTGCACGCCCCACACTGGAGATGTGCCCGCAACCAAGGTACATGCCCCCGACCAGAATCGAACCCGGGACCTTTCAGTCCACAGGCCGACGCTCTATCCACTGAGCCAAACCGGTCTCGGCTCGGAGGGATTTCCTGGTGAAAGTCCTGGGTAAGCCGTTCAGAAAGAGCACGCAGCCACACTCAGCGAGGCCGCACGGGTGGAAGGGGCTGGCTGGCTGCTATAGATCCAACCCAAGCCACTCCCCCCACCCCTCAGGAGGGGATCATGACCCCAAGGGGTAGCCCCCGGTGGGAGTCACTTCAAGGAAAAGCCTGCTGCGGGGATGCACACTGGCTGAGGATGACTTGGGGACCTGCCTCAGCTGCTGAGCGGCCCAGCCCATGCCACCCCCGAGCAGAGCACAAAGCAGGGCTGGCTGGGCCTGGCCGGCTCCCGGGAGGGAGCCCCTGGCTCTGGCTCTGGCTCTGCTGCTCCCAGTGAGGCTGCGGCTGCCTCGGAGCTGCACGCCGCCCGGGCTCCTTCCACCTGCTCTCCGTCCTGCCAGGACTTCCGCGGGCACCGCCCTGCGCCCCGGGCTCCAGGTTCCCCACCTGCCCTGCTCCCTGCCCCTCTTCTCTCCCAGGCCCTGTCCCAGTCACATGGTGCGCATCTGCTCTGCCTGGGTGTCTGCTTCTGGGAGAATCCTCAGACAGGGCGACCCTTCCCTCTGCCACATGGGGCGCTCACTGAGAAGATGGGGGCACAGCCATGCAGCCTGCCGTGAGGGTATTCATCCATGTATTCCCATCCAGCTCATGGAGAGCGACGTTGGCTTTTTCTAACCTATGCCACCCCTCAGGACGGTCTGGGCCTCCGATCCCCGATCTGCAGGCTTCTGTTCGGGTTGGGGCCCGTCTGGGAGAGAATCTAACAGCTTTTGATAGAACAGGTCACGTCCGAAGCATCAACATGTTTGGCCAAAACAACCGAAAGAGAGTTATCATTTACCAACACTGAATGACTCACATCCGGGAAAAATTGATGTTAAAAAAGACGTACATTGTTTAAAGCAGCGGTTCTCAACCTGTGGGTCGAGACCCCTTTGGGGGTCCATCAACCGCATCACAGGAGTCGCCTAAGACCATCAGAAAACACAGATATTTACATGACGATTCACAACAGCAGCAAAATTACTGTTAGGAAGTAGCAATGGAAATAATTTTATGGTTGGGGGTCACCACCACATGGGGGACTGTATTAAAGGGTCGAGGCATTAGGAAGGTTGAGAATCACTGGTTTAAAGGATACATTTTCCCCTAGTCACTAGAACAATCAAGTTTCTCAGTGACCTTCCAATCTTCCTGGTGGCTCTCTGACACCGAATGGTTTCTCTCAAATAGACGTGCTTCCTCCCTCACTGGGACAGATTTAGCGGGGAGAGGCTGGGACAGAGCTGGATGGGTGGCTCAGTGGAAAGCTTCTCACAGGAGCTTCCCGGGGTCTCCTGAGTGTTGTCTTCACGGCATCCCCACCAGTCTGGACCCCGAGTGCCCGGGATGGTCCCCAGAAGCTGGTAAGATCAAAGCTTTCTTCCTTATTGTACTCTGAACAGAAGCCTGGGTTTGGATCCTGAGCCCTCGGACCAGCATAGACGGCCGCGTGTGCAGAACCCAGAACCTGCTTCCTGGCTCTGGTTCAGCTACCACTGCAGGTGACCTGGCCGCCCTCCCTTCCCTCCCCGCCAGCATTTAGGGTGTCCCTCTCCACGCGTGTGAATGAGGGGGTGAAGCAGCAAAGCACTCTGATCACTTTGGGCTCCACATGCCTATAACCGTGTGAACTTCCACAGGAGTCACACGTGCCCGAGGCCGTCCTCCCGGCACCCCTTCTGCCAACACGGGGCGCTCACCCGTGTTCGTGGGTCGGAGCCGGCGTCTGTGTCTTCTCGCCCTGCCCCGGCTCTCGTGGGGCCATCTCCACACATCCCAGAGGAATCCAGAAGACCAACTGCCAAGTCATCTGGAGCCATTAATTCCAGTGGTTGGAGTTAATTATGATGAGGCAATTCGTAAAGTATACAGAAGCGAGAAGGCAGCGATTGATGAGACCTCGTCGGCAGTGGGGTGTTTTTTAAAGGCATCCTTCTGGCAACGCCTTTCCACGTGACACGCGTGTGCTCCCGTGGTGGGCACACACCTTCTGAGGTTATCATCAGCCTGGGTATGAATTACGTGCCAACCGCCCCGTGTCTATTTTTGCTGATGGGATCCAGGCCGCATTGGTGGGTAACGTGGGAAAATTAATGGCCACAGCAGGGACCTCAAAAACATGAGATGGTAAACATGTGATGGTAAACATGAGATGGTAAACATGTGATGGTAAACATGAGATGGTAAACATGTGATGGTAAACATGTGATGGTAAACATGAGATGATAAACATGTGATGGTTTATACATGTTTTTGTAAGTGTGTAAACCATCACATGTTTACCAGAAAACCATGAGTCAAACGGCACGATATAGGAAACAATAGTAGTATCAACACGAAAAATCAGCAGGAGTGTACTTCGTCTGAGAAGGACAATTTGGGAGGCACTCTCGAATCTGGGTTATAAAAACACAGAACTTGCCGTCATGCCGTAACGGACCATATTTCTGTTTTACGATTCTGATAATAAAGCACTTAGGTTCCACTTTCATGCTTTACGCAGCGATCGGAAGCTCCTGATATAATTAGATGGTCTTATTTTAGATAATTACTTATGTGTTTTTTTTCTTGCGAAGCAAAAATCTCACTGCCGAGAGCCTACATCGAAGGGCTACGTTGCTGAAATGAGCTTGGGAGGTCTGAAATCAAGTTCATTCCCAATAAAGGAGCCAGGATTTCTGTAAGCTGAGGATTAATGACCAGACCCCGTGTGTTTACCCTTTTTTACGGGTTACAAACGGATTTAACTTGCATGAACTCTCTCATTCTGTCCCCACTTGGTAGATGGAGAAGTCCATGCGGGAGGCGTGAGGGTCATAATAAACAATAGAGACTCAGACATGTGTCATCCTATTCTAGAACGCTGTTCTTCTCACAACCTTGGACATTACAAGAAAAAACCATTCTAAAAATTAAGTGAATTAACCATTTGATCCACAGAATAAACTGGTGAATATACTAGAATCAGGAGCACGGAAAGGGAGTGGACTGATAATTCTCAGGGGGAAAGCGGGGAGAGGGGTACAGGGAGACACTGGACAAAAATCATACACCTATGGACTCATCAATTGCAGGGAAAGGTAAGGGTAGAGGGAGGGGTGGGAACGGGATGGAGGGGAGCTATGGAGGGGAAAAAAGAGAGACAAATGTAATAACCTGAATAATAAAGATTTAATTAAAAAAAAAAGAAAGAAAAAACCATGCTGATAGGGAGCGTCACGTATCTGGTGGGCTCGCCAATATTGTGTTAGACACTGTTAAGGTCTATGTCTGACCCTTTCTCAGAAATGCCAGCACTTCCCCTTCCGCCTCCGAGCCGGAGGCCTGAGTCTCACATCCGGTTCTGCTGGTGCCTGCCTGTCCCTCTCTGACAATAGGGGGCTGGCGTCTTTGTCAAGATCCAAAAGCACTTGACTCAAATTTTGTGAAACCGAAATCAACGTATTGCTGATTGATTGACCGTGTCGCTGTCATTATGTCACCATATTGTAATGGTTATGGAATGCAATCAATGGCTCAGAAAGTTTGCTACGATAAGGACAAGCTGAAATACGCTTGGATAAGACATTTCCTTGGAGATGATTCTATCCAAGAGGTTCTTTAAATATCTTTCAGGAACGAGGCAAAACTGAGCCTATTTCTCTGGGATGAAAGTAAGAAAAATCCTCAAATTAAAATCAGCTTCCCAATGTCATAATCATTTTCTTATTTCTTTACTGAGGTAGAGACCAACTCCACAGAAATGTTTTATTTATTTGGAGCTGGAAACAACCTAACCAGTCTTTTTCTTTTTCAAATCTTTTTAAAAATATATATATACAGTGGTACCTCGAGATACGAGTGCCCTAACATACGGGATTTTTGAGATACGAGTTGTCAAGTGAGCGATTTATGCTTTGAAATATGAGCAACATTTGAGATATGAGTCATCGCGTGGATCAGCCGGCTGCACACGACCCACCAGTTTGCCACGTCTCAAGTGTCTCATAGTTTCCCACGCCTCAAGGTTACAGAACGAATTAAACTCGTATCTCAAGGTACCACTGTATTTTATTGATTTTTTTACAGAGAGGAAGGGAGGGGGATAGAGAGTTAGAAACATCGATGAGAGAGAGACATCAATCAGCTGCCTCCTGCACACCCCTCACGAGGGATGTGCCCACAACCAAGGCACATGTCCTTGACCGGAATCAAACCTGGGACCTTTCAGTCAGCAGGCTGACGTACTATCCACTGAGCCAAACCGGTTTCGGCCTAACCAGTCTTTTGACATTAATAGGTCTGCTCTGATATACCATGCTAAAAATTATAGAATTCTCTAAAAATGCTACAAATGTACTTGTTGCTGAGAATGTGAATGGAGCTAAAACATTTAAAAATATTTTTATTGATTTCAGAGAGGAAGGAAGAGGGAGAGATAAAAACATCAATGACCAATCATTGATTGGCTGCCTCCTGCACGCCCCCTCCTAGGGGATCCAGCCCCTAACCCGGGTACGTGCCCTTGGCCGGAATCTAACTCGGACTCCTTGGTCCACAGGTCGACGCCCTATGCACTGAGCCAAACCAACTAGGATGGAGCTAAAACAGTTTAAAAAAATTGTAAACATTCTGGCCATCCCCAATGAAAATATAAATTTGAAATAAATCTCAAACTTTTATTATAAACACAGGGCGTTGGAATGTTGTTATTGCTTTTTTGTGGCATTTTGGATAAGAAGTTGCCAAAGAAAACTGTTATTTTAATGATATATTTGAGCTCGGATTATACCTGTTTCCTGTCTTACAGCAAGTCCTCTCCAACTCTGCCCTAACATAAAATCCATGCCTTGATAGCGATCATTTCATGTGGGCCTGGCATTTATGTAGTATTTTAACTTCTAGCTTCTAATCCGCCGTGCCACTGAGGAACTGTTAGCTCCATTTTGCACACAAGGAAAACGAAGTCAGTAGTCAAATCAGGGATATCTGCTCCTCAAGGCAAGCGAGTGTCATGAACCACCAACCTTTCAGTCCGGCTTGCAGCCTACTGCATAGCATCCTGCACATCTGTATGTTCAGAAACATGCCTACTGGTGTGGTGGAATTTTTTACGGGCTGTTTTTTTTGAGCATGGGAAAATCCTAGGAGTATTCATGAATAATCTTAATAAATAACAATGTCCCCCCTAATAGGATAATCCCTTTATGGCTGGGGACAGGTGTCGGCCGTTTACACTGAGGTGCTTTTGTGTCTGTGCCTGTGTTCTGTGTCTCTGTCTATTTGGCAAACTTTCCCCGACTGCCCTTACCCCCTCTCGGCACATGATCAAGTTTTCCTGGGAAGACGCATGACCTGGGACACTGGCCTCTTTTATCTCCGGGACGATAAAGATAACGATATCCTCCAGCAAATGAGGAAACCTGTGAGCTGGAAATGCCTGCATCTCCAGCTAATTCACACAGCCCCCTCCGAGGGAGGGACTTATTTTGCATGTGAACTCCCAAACACCTTTCAAGATTGTTAAGCTTAACACCAGCCCGGCAATCCCAGGCATGCTGGAGACCAATTAACGGCCGCCAGTGCTCTACTGGCTCCTGGTTAAGATGCTCGCCTTTCAGAGGGAGCGATGTGGCCATTCCCACGTGTGCACCGAGTAAGAACGCGCTATTTTGTAGGTGGGAAGTCCCTTTTTAATGCCCGAGTCTGCCAGACGCCCGTTCCTTTGCTCTCTTCCCCAATCTCAGAGTCAGACGGCCTCTTTGTTCTCTCTTTATCAAGTTCAAGTCTCAGATGGTGATCCTCCGCCCACTTGTTTTATTGCGTTTCATTCTTTCCATTGCACAGTTGCTTTCCCCATCCCCACAGAGGGGTTTAAATGCTCTCCCGCGCCCCTCTCAGAACTTCCTCGTATTGCCTCAGACCTCACCACTTGATCACCTACTTCTTTGTCATTGACTTTAATACCTTAAAACAATAACGTCTTATGACGATAACTGATATTTATAGTAGGAGACGCTCTATCCACTGAGCCAAACCGGCTTCGGCCTAACCACTCTTTTGACAGTAATATGTCTGCTCTGATATACCATGCTAAAATTAATTAATGGATAAAGAGGAAATGTGAAACACTACTGTATCATCTACAAGAAATCACCACTATTGCAGTTGTATAGGTTTTTTTCTGTATTTTCATGGATATTTCTACTTACCAATATCACCATAATAAATCATGCTGTACAAACTATCTTATCAGCTCTTCCCACAATATCACATGAATATATCTCTATGGGCCCTGATATTGTTTTTCAATCTCATTCATAATGGTTTTATAATCTTGAATTATGTGGATGTATACAGTATATTCAACCGATTCCCTGCTGTTGAGCTTCAGGTAATTTCCATGTTTTTGCTACTTTAAATAAGCATATAATAAAGCAAATAAATAAGCAAGCATATGATAAACAACCTTGGTAAGTAAATCTTTGGCAAACCTAGAGTCATTTTCTCGGGATGAACTCTCAGAGGAAGGATTATTGGGTCATAGCTTGTCATAATTTTGGGAATTAAGAAATGGGTATATTTTTCCAAAGTTTCCTTTAGTGCAGGTGTACCAGTTTATCCGTGCTAAGAATATTGATGGCTCCTGCATTACTATTTCTTCCTCATCCCCAAGTATTATCGATTTAAAAGTAAACGTGCTAAGTAAAAACTCATAGATTCAATCAGCATTTATTTGACTAGGTGGAAAACTGAACTTAAAACTTTTTTCTGGTCTCTCATTAGTTGTGTGTGTGCATGTGCATGTGTGTGTGTGTTTTCTTGCTTTTGCATTTTCTTTGCTCACTTGTTCATTGGGATATATGTTCTTTTGAAAAACTAATTTCTAAAAACTCTCCATAGGTTAAAGATAGTAAAACTTTAATTTTGTGTTATAAATATTTTTGCCAGTTTTTTTTTAAGGCTTTCAATTATTTGTTTCAGACAGCTCAAAAAATGAGGGGGCACGAATCATTTTCCTTCAAGTGTCTGCTATTTTGATGTCACAGTTATCAGTACATTTGAAATTTAATATTATATATATGTGTATGTACACATATATATGTATATACATACACATATATGTGTATATATATATATAGTGTATATATTCAGCTGTAGCACAATTGCTATTATTTTTACGGCTTTACTCTAAAGCTTAGCTTTTCATTATTTAAAAATGCAGGGCTAACAACAGATTAGAAAGATATCAAAGAAAGCGGCAGAGGACTCACCGCCTTCTGAGAAGTGGTCTCGGAGGAGGTCAGGGTCAGCACTCATCTTGTGGGGTCTCCGGAGAGGAACGCCACCAGCATCTGGGAGGAGGTGCCAGGAAGGAGGTCAAAGCCGGGTCAGCACTGCGTCCCTGCGCCCCCCGCTGTGGTTCAGAGCACGGACGCTGTCCATCATTTCCCAGGCCCCCCACTGGCTGAGTTCCACCACCCTGAGGGTGAAGACCCCACTTTTCAAAGGCCCTGCTTTGGAAAGGAGGAAAGGACCAGACACACCCGGTGGTACAGAGCGGTAGAGAGAGAGAAACAGGAAGTGACCACCAGGGTGAAATCCATGCAGGACCATTTGTTTGCAGCGTGTCCCTTCAAACATCTCAGGCAAGAACCAATGTCAGTTATGATGGTACCCTCAGTGGGCACTCTGTTCTCCTTCAATCATGCAAAAAAAATGGTGCATGAGCTAAAACCGGTTTGGCTCAGTGGATAGAGTGTTGGCCTGCAGACTGAAAGGTCCCAGGTTAGATTCCAGTCAAGGGCATGTATCCTGGTTGCAGGCACATCCCCAGTAGGAGACGTGAAGGAAGCAGCTGGTTGATGTCTCTCTCTCATCGATGTTTCTAACTTTCTATCCCTGTCCCTTCCTCTCTGTAAAAATCAATAAAATATATTTTTAAAAAAATGGTGCATGAAAGGATTGTGTTGCTATACCTGAACCTGTGTTTTATTAAGTAATTTCTGATGTCTGCCAGGTAATAATAATGGAGAGATTGGCTATGAAAATAATATGCCATTTCTATTTTAAAGATAAGTATACGACATTATTATTGGTACTACGACATAATTTCAGTGTATCATTCCAACCTCTCAATGTTAATGTTTAAAGATGAGCATATCACTTTAAAGCAAGTGAAAGAGTCCAGAGAAAAATAGTAATAACAATACAAGTAATGATTGGATAGTTACTATGTACCGAACACCATTTTATAGGCTTCATGATTAAAATTTCTTTTTTTTCACTATTATCTGTGTTCATTATTAAAGTTACCAGTTTACAGATGAAAAAGCTGAGGTATGAAGAAGTATAAAAGAAAGTATTATAAAATAAGTGAGTGAGTTAGAATGTGTGCTTAAAAGGTAACAGGACCACCTGGATCTAGAAATCAAAGTTATATAATTACATGTGCTGACATTTTTGCATTCTGGTCTTTATGAACTGTCTGTTATGTGGCTAGAACTGTGCTGTGTGGTGGGCAGGAACCCCATTATTGGGCTGCTGTCTAGAGGAACTTATGTTAGGATTTAAAGAGACAATTTAACCATCTAAAGGTAAAGTAGGACGAAAGGGTATTCTACTAATCAACAAGAAAGTTAATGTGTACAGGAGTTTACAACCGATTTGTAGAAAGCAGGTAAAACACACACTGTTCCCACTTGCAAAGAGCTTCAGTTATTTAGTAAAAAAAAGAGAAAGAAAGAAAGAAAAAGAAAAAATAAAGAAGGAAAAGTAGCAAACATAGTCAATGGGACTATTCAGGAAACTCATAATGTGGTAAGTACCTGTAAAATATAAGCAAGTACCAGAAGGTACTGGACTGACATGACATATTCCAGTTCACGGGGCGGGAATGAGGCCCATGTTGGCTTCAGTTCGGTGGGATGTGTAAGGGGAGGCTGGGCTGTGCGGGTCGTTGTGGATTTGGGGAAAGTGAATATTGGGGAGCAGCTGAGCGAAGCTGCTTGAGGAAGCTGCAGGGAGATTATTGTTCTGAGCAATCCTGACCGATCATTATGTGTTCAAAGACCCCCTTTCTTCACTGCTGCAAGGATGCCTAACATTTTATATTATACTGTGGGCAAACCTAGAATCATACTGATATTGAATTTTATTGCATAGAATAGGAAGGAAAAAAAACAACAATAAAGTCGAAACTGGTTTGGCTCAGTGGATAGAGCGTCAGCTTGTGGACTGAAGGGTCCCGGGTTTGATTCCGGTTGGGGTGCATGTACCTTGCTTGCAGGCACATCTCCACAGTGGGGCGTGCAGGAGGCAGCTGATCGATGTCTCTCTCTCATCGATGTTTCTGGCTCTCTATCCCTCTCCTTTCCTCTCGGTAGAAAATCAATAAAATATATTAAAAAAAAGTGGTAACCAAGTAACAGGATCTATTTTCTCCCGTCTGATGGGAAGTTCAGTGTGGGTGATGGGGTCTCCACATATGATGGGGACCAAGACTTACAGGGTGCCGCTCTGCCCTCCTAATGGAGTTGCCTTATTTCAATGCCTGAAACATGGGAGCTGGAGCGCCAAACCTTCAGGCAGGAAGGAGAGGGTGAAGGGTAAAATGAAGAAGAAAGAAGTCAGCTGAGACTGTCCTGTTTAAAAAGCCTGACAAAGAACTCTCTACCCAGAAATCCCTGTGGATGCAGTCTGGCCAGGAGCGGGTAGCATTATGGGGAGGCGGGGAAAGCCGGCTTTTCAATGAGCTTATTGGCACTCTCAACACAACGGGGTTCTCTTAGTCATGGAAGAAGGGGAGGCTACAGGTTTAACCTTAAGAGAGATGGCAGTGCTTTCCAATCACATGGCACGAAACATCATTTATGAAGCAGGTTCTGGGATGCTGTAGCGGCTGCTAGCACTTCTCTGCCTTACCGGGATGCTCTAGTTTATAACAGGAGTTAAGGTTTGTGGGAGTTAAGATTGCTGTAATGACCATCCAATGCGTGTAAGACTATCTGAGAATACTTGGGTAATATCAACTGTCTTACATTCGGAAAGACGTGAAAGAAGAATGCATGTAAAAGAAGCATACTTTCAAAAAACGACCATGGCTTAGAGTTATAGAATCACTGAATTGGAGAGCTGGCAGGATTTTAGAGGGGAAATTGAGGCTCGGAGTGTGTGGAGTGAATAAGTAGACTGCAGAAGTTCACAAATAGACAATAGCCTTTATTTATTTATTTATTTATTATTTATTTTTTTATTGATTTTTTACAGAGAGGAAGGGAGAAGGATAGAGAGTTAGAAACATCAATGAGAGAGAGACATTGATTAGCCGCTTCCTGCACACCCCTTACTGGGGATGTGCCCGCAACCAAGGTACATGCCCTTGACCGAATCGAACCTGGTCTTTCAGTCCACAGGCCGACACTCTATCCACTGAGCCAAACTGGTTTTGGCGACAATAGCCTTTATTATATCTTGTCTCATGAAGTCCTATCAAGTAGAACATAAAATCCCTTTGCAAGAGAGAGTGCCATGCTTTACTTTTCTAGTGTAATCATCATTATCACAGTTCACTTCTCATGTCCGCTCTAACAGTAAAAAACATAGCCTTTGTTAGGTGAACTGATAAAAATAACGACATGTCAATGCCGAGGACAGCGGGATGACTGTATTTGTGGTCCACCTCTGATCTTATGAGATTCTCCTCCTTGTCTTCCAGGTAAACTGATCGCTGTGTTTGTTTTCTCCCGGGCCTCAGACGGACTATCTGGAGGTGAGAACCCAGGCAAAGGTAAGACTGAAGAATGACTCCATTGGGCATTCATTTGAGAATCAGAGGCATTTTGTGAATGTGGTTTCAGCAGATGACGTAACCCCTCCAAACTCCGGGAATAAAAATAGCACCTGCCTCATCGAGTTGCGAAGGCTTAAATGAGGTCATGTGTTTAAAGGCCTTATAGAATACAGTGGCACCTCGAGATACGAGTTTAATTCGTTCCGTAACCCTGAGGTGTGGGAAACTATGAGACGCTCGAGTCTCGGTAAACTGGTGGGTCGTGTGCAGCCGGCCGATCCGCACAATGACTCCTTTCTCAACTGTTGCTCGTATTTCAAAGCAAAAATCGCTCGCTCGACGGCTCGTATCTCAAACATCTCGTATGTTAGGGCTCTCGTACCTCGAGGTACCACTGTATATACATAGCGTACACGCACTATTATTGTTATAAATCGAGTATTACGAGTATAACAACTGGCAGGTGACTCATGCAGGGGATTTTGCTGCGTTAAAAGGCAGGACATTTCCACGGAAGCCCTTGATGTTCTGCAGTAGTGACCATTTCCTTGCTGCCAGATCTTCATATAAAACATCCTCCGGGGTCCACGCATGACTGCTCTCGGAAACTGCTGTTGATGTGGGGATTCTCAGTATACGCGTGTTAGAACACTCTCCCGGCATCCGTGAGAGCACCGCCTTGGCCTGCAGAGCCCGGCCGGCAACAGCTGGCGCGAACATCTGGGGCTCCCAGGCCTTCCAGAGGCACAACAAAGCCGGCGTGATTTCATAACCGCGCTCTGAATTCCAATTCACGTGCCGGAGGGATGCCTGCGGGAGCAGGGGAGGCCGGGCCTGCAGGATGGAGGCCCCGTCCTCCAACTCTGCCTGGGGGTGGAGGGGACCTCCGAGGGAGAGGGACCGACCACCTGGAACCAGGTGCGCCCTTGACCAGTCTCTGAGCAGAGCTGAATCCCGCCCTTCCAGGCTGATGTGATCTGGCACATGGGTGCCTCTCCGAGATGCTCCCCTCTTTCCAATCACACGGGGAGCGTGTGTGAAATGGGTCCCTCTGAGGTACCGTTCTAGAGGATGGGGGGGAGTCAGAAGACCCCCCACCCACCAGGACTCCCTGTCCAAGGCACGCCGACGCTCGTCCCCTGGGCCACCTGAAAGTGCTGATGAGTTTGAAGCCATTATTGGGAAGAACTGGGGAGGGGGGGGGAGATAAGGAATTTTAATGCATTTTTGCTCACCTTTGAGTGAAAATGTGTGTAAAACATTATATTTTGAGGTACGTCTTTTCACAAAGATCTATCTAACTGAGATTTCTGAGTATTTTCTGAATATTCAAAGGGCGTAATGATTTAGATTAAAAATAGAAAAAGGATAGAAGAAATTCAAAATGGTATTAGAATATAAAATTATAATTTGCCTCTTTTTCTTCAAAATTAGCTTAACATCTCCCCCCCAAATGTAAAACAATATGAATTTACTAAAGAGTGTTCTGGGCAAAGAAAACATTGTCCCACCAGTCAAACATGTTATTTTCATTTTCCTGTGAGGCTGCAGAAGTCTTGCATATTCTCCTTAAGACTTTGTTCCTCTGAGAACTCCTTACCCTTAACATACCTGTTACCTGAAGGACCCAAACAGATCTAGTAAGACAACCTTAGGGAAGTTTTTCTAAACACCAGAACAAAGAATCATACAAATATTAAAGACAGTGAAAAAGACATCATCATTTTGAATTTTAATGAAAAGAAATTGCACATTTTCTACGTAAAGCCAGTGGGTATCTGTGATCTATTTTCAGCCATCTTAACCTGCTCTCATCCTCATAGATTATGACTTTCATGTCATATTGAACAAACCTATCCCTCTGTCCATAAAACAACTCCGTCAGCATCGTGTACACGTGTTTAGAGGCCCGAACCCTGAGCACAACAGAGAGATTAAAGAGAAAGTATAAAGAGAAGGGACAGTTATTACTTAGCTAAGAGCATCCATATCACAATATACAGTCCTGGACCATGGTGGTTAGAACACGCGTATCGCCACTCACTAGCTCTGTGGCTTTGGGCGAGTTAGCTAGCTTCTTGGAGAGTCAGGTGTGTCCCCTGTAAAATGAGGATCATAGTAGGGCCTGATACATGGGGCTGGCACGGGGACTAAATGAGCCAATGGATGTAAGAGCCTCCGGCATGGAGGCAAGCAGGCATATTATTATGGTTGTTATAGTTAGTGTTTCATATTAAGTCACCACTTTCCAAAGAGCGTGCGGAGTATTTGATCACAACTAAAATTAAACCGGTCATCAACAACACAGGGGAAGGATTACACGCTATGGCCAAATGGGGTTGATCCTAGGAATGCAAAGTTGGCTATGCATCAATCAGCGGAACACATCATAGTCACAGAGAACAAAAATGACATGATCACCTCCAAAAGTGCAGGAAAAGCGTTTGATGAAATCCACCCCCTTTTCATGATAAAAACACTGAACCCACCAGCAGTAGAAAGGCCCCTCCTTGTCGTGATAAAGGCATCTAGGAAAACCCTACAGCTCATACCCTTCTGAGGATGAGAGCATGCTTTCCCCTAAAACCGAGAAGAAGACGAGAATGTGTGCTCTCGGCATTTCAATTCAACTCTGTCCTAGAGATCCGAGACAGGGCAATTGGGCAAGAATGAGAATTGAAAGGCATACAGATTTTAGAATATGTTTTTTAAAATACATACATACATATATATATAATTGATTTTTTACAGAGAGGAAGGGAGAGGGATAGAGAGTTAGAAACATCGATGAGAGAGAAACATCAATCAGCTGCCTCTTGCACACCTCCTACTGGGGATGTGCCCGCAACCTAGGTACATCCCTTGATTGGGATTTGAACCTGGGACCCTTCAGTCCACAGGCCAAGGATCTATCCACTGAATCAAATCAGTTAGGGCAAAGGGCACACAGATTTTAAAGGAAGACCTACATTTATTTGTTCATAAATGACACGAGCTTATAGAGAAAACCCTGAGAGGAATCCACACCAAAAGTATTAGAACGAATAAATGGGCTCAGCAAAGTTACAAGACTAAGAAAGATCACTATACAAAAAGCAATTTTATTCATATATATAAACAATAAACAACCTGATATAAAAGTAAGAAAACAATTCCACTGATACTGGTCTCCTAAGTAATAAGATGCTTAGGAAGAAATTTCACAAAGGACCACGCTACAACATAGACAAACCTTGTCAACATTATGCTAAGTGGAAAAAGACCAAGTAATTCCATTTATAGGAAATGCCTAGGACAGGCCAATACATGAAGACAGGGAAGAGGCCAGTGGTTGCCGGTGACTGGGAGAAAGGAGAAAGGAACGAGGCAGCTCAGGGGCCGGAGGTTTCTTTCTGAGACGATAAAATTGGCCTAAAAGTCGAGGGTGGTAATGACTGAGCCACTCCAATAACACTCAGCCCCCTGCCTGACACATGTCAATAGTGTGGGCAGAAAACCCTTTTTACGTCCCTGTTGGGAGCCAGATGTGGGAATCTCTTTCACATCCCGTGTGGTTCAGGGTTCCCGTTCAGGGTTCATGTTCTAGAGGAGGCTCCATGTAAATGAAAAGAGAGACTAGAAAAGCATTAATTTGGGAATATTGGGGGGCCAGGCTGGAGCCTTCCTCTAGTAGAAAGACTACCTATCTTCCTCTGGCCTTGCTATCCCTTTTATTAAGACTATGGGACACACCCATGACCTTTAGGCCGGAAATTCCAAGAACAGAAATTCACATGAGACAAACAGGTAGAGGCTGCTTTAGCCAACAATGTTTCCACTAAACAGTGAGTGATGAGCTCTGACCTTTCAGAGCAGTTAAGGTTGACCAGCCTTCTGGTCTCCTGTCCACATCTTTCTATCAGTGAGACCATGTTTGGTTTCCGGCAAACAGGGTGAATTTTATTTTATGTGAATTATATCTCAATAAAGCTGCTATAGAACATAAAACATGCTTTTAAGTTTCCCCTTCGTTTTGCCTTTGCCCTGCTATTTTAATTTTTTTCCAGGAGTTTTTGCTCCGTCTGTGGAGTCCTGGGGGAATCTCTTGTGACTACTCCTTAAAGCAGTGTAACATCCTCCAGTGGATTCGTTCCCAGGAGCCAACGGTTTAATTTGGCTTCTGAAATGTATCAAGGCAACTTGTCAAGTGTTATTGCTCATCCTGCTTAATCACAGATCCGAGGGCACGCTGGGATGTACTATATTCATGTGGTTGTTTCTTACAGAAAGTTGTATTTATTTATTTATGTACTTGTTTATGTATTTGTTTATTTATTTAAAGTATGTTTTTTTAGACTTTTTAAAGAGAAAGGGAGGGACTCGGGGAGAGAGCGAGACATCAGTCAGCTGCCTGCTGCACGGGCCCCACTGGGGATCGAGCCCGGTAACCTGGGCATGTGCTCTGACCGGGAATTGAACCATGACCTCTAGGTTCATAGGTCAATGCTCAACCCCTGAGCCATGGGGGCCGGGCCAATGATGGTATTTTAAGTCAAGGTCATCTCAAAGATGTCAAGGGCCTTCATATAGACAGGTGTGTTTTTTTTTATTTAATTTTTTTTTCTGTTTCATTTAGTGATGCCCCTAAAACGGTGCCTGTCACCTGGCCGGCACTGCTTCCATATTTGTTGCCTAAATGGTGGCAAATGTCTCCTTTTCTTATCCAAGAGGACGCAGCAAACGTTCACCCACAGTTTTGGGTTGATGTTTAATTCACTATAAGAGATTTGTGTTTGAGTGGAAGACGTTGAAGGGAGAGCTATGGGGTGTTGCACAAAGCTGTCTTCACAAAAGCTACTGCACAATGGCTTCCGTTAAACACGGAATTGACAAGCGATTAGTCTACATAATTTTTTTTTTAGTTTACATCAATTTTTCTTCAACTTCGAGAAAGACATCACACAGTGGTTAAGACCCCTCAGTTCAGATTGGACAGCTGCATCTAAAAGTAATCATTGTACAAATATTGCTCATTTTTACCCCTTTTCTTAAAATATATGCTGGCAATTTTTAAAGTATTCTGATTCACAGAAACCAATCTTTATGGTTTAAGATACACACAAAATACTGTATCTAACTATGGTACTTTCTAATGAAAAATGTCCCTCTTTACATTGACTGAATGTTTGATTTTTTTCTTGCTATGTGACGATTTCTGATATTCAACTTCGTTTACAACTTAACATGACGGTTTACTAAATATTATATAAAATTGTGATTCCCCTTTACCAGGAATTAGCAAATATCAAATTGATGGTTTTTCTAGCTGTCAGCATAGAACTTCAAATTTCATAGTTCACTAACACAGCGTAACCAAACAGTCAACAAGATGGTAAGAACCCTTACTATGTCCCAAACCTGAAAGTCCAGAGATCGGGATGAGCCCTCTGGGTAGAGTCAGGGATGCCATTTGAACATGAATTCCTTCCATCCTACCGCTCTACCATGCTCAGCGGAAACCGATTTTCTCATTGAAATCAGAGATTCAAACCCGGCACAAGCCTACTAATTACCATCTCCTGTTATCCACGGCAAGAAAGTTCTTCTGCCCCATGTAGTTTACTCCTACTTAGAGTTGTACCTGGAGAGGCAGCCCTTCCAGGTATGAATGGTGAATTTCCCTAAGCAGAATTACCCAGGAAGCAGCATACCATAGAGGCGGAGAGCCTGCGTGCTGACATTAGCCTGCCAGTGTTCAAATCCCGGACTGCTACTCATTAACCACGTTACCCGAGTAATTCCCTTCTCTGTGTCTCAGGTTCCCTACTTGTAGGGGAAGATAAGGGTACCTTGCTCAAATACATGTAAAATGTTTAAAACCGTGTCTGGCGCCTGATAGGAGCTTAATACATCTCCCAAGTTCAACATCAGATCAAGAACTGCCTGTTGTCCGGACATAGACAGTAGCTCAGCTCAAATCAAACTTCTTCAATGATCTGGACCTTTTAGGAATGAAGCATTCCATCCGTCTCCTTTATGTGGGTCATACAACGCACCTTGTCATTGGAGTGGTGATAAGGTTAATGTCTCAGTATAAATATTAATGCGTGTCTGGGAGACAGGTGGATGGGGGTGATCCCGACAAGTGATGTCTAAGGAAACCAGCAGGTGGTCCAAACTGCTCAATCCCGGTACCAAGGTCTGGTAGGAATATACCCAGCCAAGGTCTGGTGGGACGCCTGATGAGATTTCCTTCCTGTAAACAACTAGGTATGCACATGTCTGAATATTTACATGCAAGTAGAACCAGAGAGAGAGAGGAAATGAGAGCGAGGTTGTGGGACAAAGAATATGGTTATATAGACAATCAGTTCCCGATCTAGAGGACCCACAGCAGCTAACGTATCTGCGTGAAAGCTCAGGCTCGCTGGACGTTTCCGGAGCCAGTCCTAACCAGAGCGGCACTCGCTGGTCCTCTCTGCTGCCGTTGAAAGCCCTCCACGTGCTGTTCGGGTCCCTGGGACGCAGAGGTGGAGCCGGCTTTACCCACGAGCATTGCTCCCACGTTTTGTAAAAAGTGGCTTGAAGACAAGTCAATGCCCCTGCAGCTATGACACCAGCACTTTCTCACCCCCGAACCCACCCGCCTCTCTCTCTGGGTTTGCCTTCTCTCCCTTATCATGGAACCGAAAGATGGGGTTAGCATTCCACGCGGGGACCCGGCTATCTGCCCCCCTTTCCTGTGAGAAAAGGGAGCAGGCGCTTCCTCTCGGCGGGACCATTTCAGCTTCGATCGAAAGAAAAGTTTCTTTATTTTTAAATGTTTTGGTGAGATCCTGTTGTACACGGCCTTAAAACCACGCCCCGGCTGGCGTGGGAAACCCCCTGAAACCAGGGTGTGACAGCGGGAAGGAGGTGGTGTTTTTCAGAGCAGGTGGCGGTGTGTGGCCACCTGTCCTCTGTGAGGGTGCGGCTAACACCCCCTCCCCGCCTCCCCCTAAGGAGACCGTGAGGACAGATTGGGTCAGTTCTCAGGGGACAGCAATCTCCGCCTCTTCGTTCTTGTAAGAAGCCGGTTAGCAAGGTAGCGTGCTGTGAGTGTGTGCTTTCACCCCGGGGGGGGGGCACACATGCTCTGTGCATGTGTGCGCGCATGTGCATAGAGTCGTGCAACCTGTGTGTATATGCAAGTGCATGTGTATGCGTGTACATGCTTGTTTGTGTGTATATATGCACAGAGCCATGCAACATGTGTGTCCTTGTGCTTATGTGTGTGTGCATAGGTCATGCAACTTGTGTGTTCATGTGTGTATGCATGTGTATGTGTGTGCATATGTGTATGTGCGCATGTGCATAGAGCCATGCAGCCTGTGTGTGCTTGTGCTTATATATGTGTGCATAGAGTCATGCAACTTGGGTGTGTGCATGTGTATGTATGTATATGTGTATGTATGTGTGTGCATTGCATAGAGCCATGCAACCTGTGTGTGTGCTTGTGCTTATATATGTGTGCATAGAGTCATGCAACTTGTGTATATGCATATGTATGTGCATAGAGCCATGCAGCCTGTGTGTGTGCTTGTGCTTATGTGTGTGTGCATAGAGTCATACAACCTGTGTGTGTGTGTGTATGCCCACATGTGTGTATGTGTGTGTGTGTGTGTGTGTGTAGAGATGAAACACGGAATTTGCCGTGGCCTTTGCTAATAAGCAAATCAGCTGGGCCCGTTTGGACATTTCACCCCCATTCTGAGTTCCTGGTTAGAGGCCTCTCTGCCCGCATGTGCCTGTCAGAGCCGCGGCCTCGGCCGGGGCCAGGGGTCATCACCCGCGGGGAAGGAGCGGGTAGGGAAGCTCTTCCTGGTCTTAAAGGAGCAGGGCCGGGGCCGGGCGGGAGGGCGAGCCGTCACATCCTACCGGGGTCGTCCCCTCGGGGGTCCGGCCTGCTCTGCCCCCCGAAGAGGCTCAGAACGGAGCCCACAGGGGAGGCCGGTGACTTCACGTCCATCTGTCCATCTGCTGGAACCACACACAGACTGGCCTCCACTGCCCCTGGCATCACACACACAGACCGGCCTCCACCACGCCTAACCCCACACAGACCGGCCTCCACCGCCTGTAGCCGGAGGCCGGGGTGGCTTTCTCGCTCCCCAGCCTCCCCATGCCGCCCCTTCCATGCTTCTCCTCTGTGCATAGTGTCGGGGGGGCTGCATCTCTGAGAGGGGCCGCTCCGGAGCTGTGCAGCCGGAGCCCGGAGCCCGGGCTGCGCTCCCGGCGGGCGGGCGGGCGGGAGCAGCGCCTTCTCCTTCTTCTAAATGGAAGGTGTCAGCCGGTCACGCCCGGTGGCCGCACGTTCGAGATCGCTGCCTCCCATCTGCGGCCGGTGACGTGTGAAGACTCTGCCCAAATGTGCTCGCCGACCGGAAATCCTCCGCTCTTTCTCCTTATCAGGAGGGACCAAGATAACCGATGGTTTACAGATCAGGGACCCCATCAAATTAATATCACTGCCGGATAAAATCTGCTTTAAATGCGCCTCCCAGGCTCCGGCGGCGCCGGCGGCTTCGAACACGCTCCCTCGCCGGCGGAGGGCCCGCTGCTCGGCGAAGACAAAATGAAATCTGCTTATCACGGCTCCTTCCAAAACAGGCCAGCCATTTTTTTTTTTAAATAAACGCTCCATTTCTCCGTATTCATTAACCCCGGACACCCCGGGACCGAGGAGAGCCTGTTTACATCAGGCCGTTTCCTGCCTTTTAGTCTTTGGAATGAAACCCGGAAAACGCAGAAAGGACCGTCCTGTCTGGGCTGAGACCAGGGGTTCCGAGTGCTCAACCGGGTTGGAGCCTTTGAGCCCTGTTATTCTGGGTCAGGCATGATCCCGGCCTCTCCTTTTTTAAAATATATTTTATTGATTTTTTTACAGAGAGGAAGGGAGAGAGAGAGAAAATCAGAAACATCAGTGAGAGAGACATCGATCAGCCGCCTCCTGCCTGCCCCCTACTGGGGATGTGCCCGCAAGCAAGGTACATGCCCCCAATCAGAATCGAACCCGGGACCTTTCAGTCTGCAGGCTGACGCTCTATCCACTGAGCCAAACCGGTCTCGGCTTGGCCTCTCATTTTTTAAAATATATTTTATTGATTTTTCACAGAGAGGAAGGGAGAGTGATAGAGAGTCAGAAACATGGATGAGAGAGAGACATCGATCAGCCGCCTCCTGCATGCCCCTTACTGGGGATGTGCCCCCAACCAAGGTACAGGCCCTTGACCGGAATTGAACTGGGGACCTTTCAGTCCGCAGGCCGATGCTCTGTCCACTGAGCCACCCGGTTTTGGCCAGATCCCGGCCTCTCAGGGAACAGGGCCATAAAGAGGCTCACGAGGAGCATCAGACCCCAAACCGCGCCCACAGACGACATCCCGGTGAGCTACGTGCAAGTGAATCGGGGACACCAAGGGCCGGAGCCCCCTGAAAGCGGGGTGAGGCTCCAGGAGGAGGAGGCCTGTCCTGTGGGGCGCCCCTTGGCTTCACACCTCCCACCCCTGGGAGGGAGCTGCCCCCTCGGGCCTCGGGGGCGGGTGTGCACTTTGCCTCCTTCCCTGGGAAGCGGACACCGGGAAGGTGGTCCTTCCCTTTCCCGTTGCCCATTCACCCACCTGGGGAAGGAGACGGGCTGGTGGGAAAGGACCCTCCCTCCCCCCGGGGGGGGGAGTGTGAAAGCGGGGTCACCCCAAATCATGGCGGGTGACATGCTTTTACATTGCAAAGCTCCCCGCAACCAGGGACAGAATGCAGAGGGATCGCAGACCCAACATCCCTCCCCTGGCCACACGGGGGCCTGGCGGCTTTCTCCAGGGGGCACCCCGTTAGGCCAAGTGAGGACAACAAAGCAAGACCAGGGGCGTGAGAGAGGAGACGGCTGCCAAAGCCAGTGTGGCTCAGTGGATAGAGCGTCACCCTGCGGATTGAAAGGTCCCAGGTGCGATTCCGGTCAAGGACACATATCTTAGTTGTGGGCACTATCCACTGAGCCAAAGGGGTTTTGGCAAGTCCTTTTGCTTCCTCTCCTCCCCACCTCACCCACTTCTGCGGCAGGCCTTCTGCCCAAAGGCAACAGCTTAGGGTGTTCCCTCGATCACACACGTCTTCGTAAGGCATGCCACCCCCCCTCCCCTTGAGGGCCAGACCCCCACCGATCATAGAGCCGATACAAGCCAAGGGGCAGGGAACTGGGGGCCTGCACCTCTCAGGGGCACCCCATGGCAGGGTGGGGGCCTCACACCTTGTTCCAGGGCAGAGTTTACAAATTGTTTCTTTCCTTCTCCTCTTTCAGCCATGATAGGGGGGAGGGGGGGGGAAGGAACCCAGGAGCCGCAGGGAACCTGAGAGTTGGTGCCCGTGTAGGGTCAGGCCCAGGAGGTGACGTAGCTGGGAGGAGGGTCCCTGTAGAGCCGAGAAGCAGGACGGGAGGTGAGTGGGTGTCAGAAGTGAAGGCGGACTGTGCAGATGCCATAGAACATGGAGCCTTGCATGCATTCTTTCCCTGGACACGGCTGCCGTAACCTACACGCCACCATGACCGAAAGGTATGGCAGTGACAGACTGTTGGTGCCCTGTCCCCTTCCTCTTGAATCACGCTAAGAGGGGATGAAGGAGACTCTGAGCCCCTGTCCCTCTGCCTGGAACTAACCTTGTCAGATGGGCACACACAGCCTTTCTTACCTGGCTCCTGCTGACCACTCCCATGTTTTCTCTCTCCACTCCTCTGGGATTAGTTCTCCCAGACCTGTCCGATTCTCTCCATGTGGGCACCTCAGATGCCACCCCATGTTCTCTGACACCCACGTGCCTTCCATACTGTCAGCAGCGTGTTTCTACCTCCACAGGGGAAGCTTTCAGACTGCATCGGAGGATATGTTTCTGTTGGTTTTAGAGAGAGACGAAGGGAGACCGAGAGAGAGAGAAGCATCGATGGGAGAGAGAAACATGGATGGGTTGCCTCCCATACGTGTGCTGACCAGAAATGGAAGCTACAACCTGAGTATGTCCCTTAATGGGCCCTTCCCAACCAACTGAGCCACACCGGCCAGACTGTCAGACTGTGTTTTAATCACCTTTTGCTTTTAGGTCACTCTCTCTAGACTTTAAACACTCTAGATTTGAAAGATTGTGACTTTCCCATTAAAGCAGCAGTTCTCAACCTGTGGGTCGCGACCTCTTTGGAAGTCCATCGACCCCATCATAGGGGTCGCCTGAGACCATCAGAAAACACAGATATTTACATTATGATTCACAACAGAAGCAAAATTACTGTTAGGAAGTAGCAAAGAAAATAATGTTATGGTTGGGGGTCACCACCACGTGAGGAACTGTATTAAAGGGTCCCGGCATTAGGAAGGTTGAGAACCACTGCATTAAAGTATCAAGCACAGCCCTCCGACATAGGGAAAGCTGACTAAATATTTGTAGGATGAGTGCGCGGGTGAGTGAATGGAGCTAGGCCAGGCAGGCGGGGAACCGGAGCGGGACTCGAACTTACTAAACAGAGTGAGATGAAACACCTGTGGTCTATATTCATAGAATTACTCTCGTTCTTCGCTCATTTTTAGGAATACCAACCACACATATTTTAGTCTTTTTTTTCCTTTTAGCATAAAATATTCATTTTCTTTTTCTGTCACCCCAAACTCCAGGATTTTTAAGGATTTAAAATCCTTTAATATCAGTGGTATGCTACTGAGTGCCTGCAGTGCTTTATATTGTGGTGAGCCTAAATATTCCTGGTTTGATTATATTTTGTGTAGAGAGCTCTGAAAAATTAACATGAAAATGAATAATAGGAAGTTTCTGCTTTCTGGGTATTGTTCACGAGATAAATTGGAAAGGAAAAATAATTTGGATTTTATTCCTTATTGGATATAATACTATCAAGGAGAGAATATTGTGGTTGGAAGAACTCTGCCCGAGAGGCACCAAGTTCTAGAAGTTTCTACCACAATCCGGCTGTGCAATTTTGAGGTAACTCCTACTTCATTTCCTTGCATTCTGTTTCCTCACTAATAACATTAGAGCACTGACCTCTTTCCAATTCTAAGCATTTAGGATGGAGATAATGATCACTCAGTATATGGAATGTTTGTCTGTCTTAAAAAGGGGCAGAAAATATTGCATTCGGTTGCTATGCCCAACCATACTCTCTCTCTCTCTCTCTCTTTTTTTAAATATATTTTATTGATTTTTTTTTTTTTTTTACAGAGAGGAAGGGAGAGGAATAGAGAGTTAGAAACATCGATGAGAGAGAAAGATCAATCAGCTGCCTCCTGCACACCTTCTACTGGGGATGTGCCCCAACCAAGGTCCATGCCCTTGACCGGAATCGAACCTGGGGCCTTTCAGTCTGCAAACCGACGCTCTATCCACTGAGCCACACCGGTTTTGGCCAACCATGCTCTCTTCATACACGATCCTAGAGAGTGAAATGGAAGAGTCCCGAGACAATCCTGGGCCTCTTACATCCTCATGATAAAACGTGAAGCCATAACCCAACTAGTCCTTGGAAATCGGACAGGGGCATCTACTCAGAGAACCAGAGACCATCCTTTTCTCAGAACTGTTTCCTGCAAGATGAGAATACCCTGCACTCAATTTGCTAGCGAGATCAGACTTTAAATCAAAAACAACAGATTCTCACGTGAATTAACGCGCAACCTCTGACCTAACGCAAACAAAAGCCACCATATGCCAGTTTCCTACACATCATTCCGCACATGCCAATGGGTGATCTCGTCCCAGCCCTGCGCCTCACTATGCCAGGAGCCTCTCGCTCTGAATCCACTGGCATCTGGCATTGTCCCTGAACCCCAAAGAGGAGGCGCTGACATCTCAAAGTCAAGGCAGAGCTGGAAGGAGCGGTCCAACCTGAGGGGCAGATGGCGAGCTGTCGGGGCGAAGGCAGTTCGGCACCCCCAAAGCTTCAGGACCGGTGTCCCCGAAGCTCTGGGAGAGCATCTGGGCGGGAAGGGTGCTGGCAAACCGCTGGGTGAGGGAGGCAACATCAGCACCCCCAGGTCCTCCGTGGAAATTGTTATCAGTGGGAGCATTTGCAGCTCCATCCTGCGACTCCCCCTCAGCGGCAATCTCCAATCCTCCCCCTCTTTCTGCGGGGAGGAGAGCCATCCAGCAGCTGAGGAGCGAGCAGCATCTGGAGCGGGCGGGATCCCTGCTGAACCCTCAGATCGGCGGGGGCGGGCGCGCACTATTCACTGAGGCTCCTTGCTCCCAGCTCGGAGCTGGAGGGCGATGAGGACATTCCAGGGGACATCCAGAGGACATCGGCGGTGCCGGGGGGTGACCGCTTTCAGGCCAGGACACAGAGGTCAGGGAAAACCGAGCCCCTCGCTCTCCCCGCTCAGCAGAGTCCTTGCCGAGGGCGGCCAGGCCACTCGGTGAAAAGCAACTGGTCTGCCCCAAATGCTCATTGTTTTAATTTCCCCGGGCTGATAGGACATTTTGTGTGTGTGTTTGCTTCAATGCCGTGGATATGGAACAGTGTAGGCCACTGAAGATGCCCATCGCATCATTATCCCATTGTTACGCTTTCAAATGTGTCTGACAACCCCTGGGAATCTTCTAAGCCTTCTTCTTCTGTCTGCCTCCGCAGAACCTGCACATAGTAGGGGCTTGATGTATTTTGAAAGGAAAAGAAAAAAAAGAATGAATTGGATGTTACTGCGAGTAAGGTTAATCACATGCATATGATAAATAACCGAGCCCTAATCGGTTTGGCTCAGTGGATAGAGTGTCAGCCTGCGGATTGAAAGGTCCCGGGTTCGATTCTGGTCATGGGCATGGACCTTGGTTGCGGGCACATCCCCAGTAGGGGGCGTGTAGGAGGCGGCTGACCAATGTTTCTCTCTCATCGATGTTTCTAACTCTCTGTCCCTCTCCTTTCCTCTCTGTAAAAAAATCAATAAAATACAGTGGTACCTCGAGACACGAGTTTAATTCGTTCCATCACCTTGAGGCGTGGGAAACTATGTGACGCTCGAGTCTCGGTAAACGGGAGGGTCGTATGCAGCCGGCCGATCAGTGATGACTCCTATCTCAATTGTTGCTCATATTTCAAAGCAAAAATCGCCGCTCACGGCTCGTATCTCAAAAATCTCGTATGTTAGGGCACTCGTATCTCGAGGTACCACTGTATATATTTTTGAAAAGTAACTGATAAAAGAGCACCATAAACGAGGCCACGGCACCAGAAGGGCTGAGAGGAAGATGGCACCGGGGCATTCACTGTCACTTCGCTCCTCACCTCCATGGGCACAGCGCCAGGGCAGGTGGCAGAGATGCCTGGCGAGCCGGGGGAGTGAGGGTTAAAGGGCAGGATCCAGGGAGCGGGCAGCCCGCCCATCACGTCTGCGGTGGCTGCCGCTGACCTAGTTTCCGCTGGGGATGAGCAGTGAGCCTCCTCGCGCCCCTGAGCACCAGCGAGGTCGCAGCCCGCAGAGCTGGAGCCAAGATGCAGCGGGTAATCGGCTGGCCATTCCCCGATCCCGAGCCATGTTGGGACGTTGGCATCTCTCTGCCCTGTCCCAAGTCCAGAAGGTCAGAAGGTCACACCCCCAGTGGCCTTCCGGAGGCTGAGGCGGGTGGGGTCTCATGGGTCCCCTCTCTCCCCGCTCCCCCCGATGACACAGAGCGAATGCCATGCGCACGCGATGTTAATTAACACTTAGAGCTGATACAGACGAAAATCCACAAACGCGCGCCCATTCTGGTTCCACTCCTCAGACCTCCGCATCCCGCGACCGTGGCACCGTTTGTTTTACAGCTTCCCCGGTCACGTGCGCGCCGGCATAATGAAAGCGCTCTAATCTCTATTTTTCTAAAGTCTGTGCCGCTGCAGATGGCTCTGTTTTGGTCGCTGGGTTTTATTCTTTATCCCGCCACAATGTTAACCTTTTATGGATCTCTTCCTGCGAGCTGGCCTCCCTGTTTTCTCGCTGCTCGGAGCCTCTGGGAAGGCCTTTCCCTTCCATCGTCCAAGCGGCCTGTCCCAGGGCTTTGGAGAGGACGAGGGACTCTGCAAACTGCAGAAGCTACCAGGTCGCTGTCACCGGAGGGAGGATGCTGAGATGCAGGGATGTCGCTCTCCAGTGCCGGAGGGAGTTCTGATCTACCAGCTCCGTTTCTTAAAGGAGAGGAGGCAGAAGAGAGACCCACTTTGCAAAGTGCCCAAAACCAGCTGTGTCTGGAAGGCGGCAGAGGGCAGAGGAGGGGCTCCGGGGACCTCACCCCAGGGTGAGCTTATGCTGGGGAGAGGGGAGAGGGGAGAGGAAGGAAGGGCATCCCACACGTAAGAGGGCACAGTTTGGAGAGAGGAAACACCAGGCCTGGAGCTGGGCGCGCAGAGTCCCATTCAGGAACCAAGAGCCACGACCCAGGCCCATCCCTCCGGCCTGTTCCCTGTACCAGCTCCCGGCTGCAGGCAGAGAACAGAGAGGTGTGACCCCGGCCAGAGCGCCCCCCGGATACCTGCGTGGAGGGCTTTGCGGGAAGACTCCGCATTGTCCTCGGAGGAGGCGCTGGGGCGTGGCGGGGGGAGAATTCCATCTGCTGGGCTCGGCGCGGTTCAGTGAGCCGGGTCACCGGCCGTGGCTGGCTGCCTCCTGACTGTCTCAACATTACAGCTAATGTGCTCTCAGGACCGCGAGCTGTGTGACAAGAGCACCTTATTGCTTGTTCTTCCCTGCCCGTGGGTTGACCGCTCCTGAGGAGGGCTGACCTGGAGCATCTTTCCTGAGGTGGGGACCGGGGTCCCTGGATCCCACTTCAGGGGCTGCTGGTGACTCTCCAGGATAAACCGGATGCAAAGTCCGTTTTCTAACCCCTCACCCGCTCCTCTTCCTATTGGAGCTGCGGTGACAATGTCTCGCTCCCGTGCGATGGATCTGGGACCTCCTCTCTGAAGTGGAGGAGGAGACCAGGACAGAGCTGGGGCACAGAGAAAACAGCCCAGAACAATAATCACACGAGGGGAAAAATCAGAATCCGTGTCCCGGCGGGCAGTTTGAGAGTCTCAAGCACAGGATGCGCCGGGGAAGTAAGTACAGTGGTACCTTGAGATACGAGTTTAATTCCTTCCGTAACCTTGAGGCGTGGGAAACTATGAGACGCTCGAGTCGCGGTAAACTGGTGGGTCGTGTGCAGCCGGCCGATCCGTGCGATGACTCCTATCTCAACTGTTGCTCGTATTTCAAAGCAAAAATCGCTCGCTTGACGGCTCGTATCTCAAATATCTCATATGTTAGGGCACTCGTATCTTGAGGTACCACTATATTCCTGGCTCGTGGCTTTTCAAGAAGGCGGTTTGTATGCCATTTACATGATGCAAACACTCCCGTCTTCCAAGGACCCGTGTTGCTGCTGTGGGTAAAGCTAAGGAAATCAGAGAATTGCGTCCTCGGATTGGCAATAAGTGTGTTGGTTGTCCTATGTGTCACAAAACAAGCTTCTTGCCACAAAACAAGGATACTTTTTTTTTTTGCTGCATTTTTCATTAAATAAACCTTTATTGAATTACATGTCTTCTTTACCCACCCACTGGCTGCTTCTAGCCACCCCTCCCCCACTCCAAGCCCTCACCACCTTACTGTCTGTGCCCATGGGTTATGCATATACGCAGACAAGTTCTTTGGTTGATCTCTTCTCCCCCACCTCCACTACCCCCCAACCCCTACCCCCACACCCCCTTGCCTTCCCTCTGAGGTTCCACAGTCTAAACAAGGATACTTCATATCATGGGCATTAAGGGAGGAAGAGATTGAGGTTTGAAAGAAATACCTTTATAGACAAGATGAGAAGTCGGGAATGAGAACGGGAAACCGGCAGTGGGGTTTGTTCTGCCATAGTTTTGGGGGTAACTTTCTTTTATTCTCTGTGTCACCCTCACATAGTAACAGGACACCTCCCCCCTCCTGGCGACTGGCCTAGGTGGCCCCTAGCTCAGAGGTCCTGCTAGGTGTGCAGTATGACAGACGGTCAGTGACAGACAGGAGCACCAAGAGTTGAAAGCAACGCTGGATGCCAAAAACGGTTTGGCTCAGTGGGTAGAGCGTCGGCCTGCAGACTGAAAGGTCCTAGGTTCGATTCCTGCCAAGGGCATGTACCTTGGTTGCGGGCACATCCCCAGTGGGGGGCGTGCAGGAGGCGGCTGATCGATGTCTCTCTCTCATCGATGTTTCTGACTCTGTCCCTCTCCTTTCCTCTCTGTAAAGAATCAATAAAATATATTGAAAGCAACGCTGTAGGTTTTCAAATAGGAAGTGACAGCGAACCTGACCCAGGTCAGCTGCCAGTCTGAAAACAGCACTCCTTCCACACACAGTTTTTAAGATGATGAATATATTGGAATGGGGGCCCTAGCTGGTTCGTAATGGTAAAGAAGGCCCGTGACATCTTAATGCTGGTGGCATGTCTACTTTCTACTCAGATGTGGCCAGTTGGAATTCTTGACTCAAACTGAAAGTCGGTTTTGGAGGGCTGGGAACATGGGCCAGAGGGAATTACCCTCTGGTTCTCCCTGGCACCGGTGTCTTTCTGAAGCAACACAAGCCAAATCCCTTTTCACCCAGTGAACGCCAACGCTCACAGAGAACACCGCCTTCAGACTCGGACACGCCCGGGATGGAGCACCCAGAGGTTTGGGGATGTGAGCTCAGTCTTTTGGGGGACTGCCCCCACCTCTGGGTCACCTTCGCACAGTTTCCACGGCTGTCAGATGGGGAGGGCCAGCCCACATGTCCCTAGCGACAGCCCCTCAACCTGTGAGCTTCACACAATATGGTTTCTTTTCCAGCCAATTGCTTTCCAAAGCCCCATCTTCTTTCTTCTTCTTCCTCCTTCTCCTTCCTCTTCCTCTCCTCCTTCCCTCTTCCTTCTCCTCCACTCCTACTCTTTCTCTTCTCCTTCTCCTTCTCCTCCTCCTCCTCCTCCTCCTCCTCCTCATTTTCCTTATTCTCCTTCTTCTCCTCCTTTTCCTCCTTCTTCTCCTTCTTCTTCTTCTCTCACCCAAGAATATGTTTGTTTTTTAAAAAAATTGTTTTTAGAGAGAGAGGAAGGGAGAGAAAGAGAGAGAAAGAGAATCATGAATGTGACAGAGAAACATCGATTAGTTGCCTCCTGTATGTATGCACCCTGACTGGGGATCAAACCCAAAACCTGGGGAGGTGCCTGACTGTGGAATCGAACCTACCACCCTTCAGTGCATGGGATGATGCTCCAACCAACTGAGCCACCTGACCAGGCCTCCAATTCCTTCTTAACTAGTCTCCCTGGCTCTGCCCTGGACTTACCTAACCTATGTCCCATCATGGTGGTCTTTCTCAAACATTAAAGTGATGAAATTTCCCTCTGCTTACAAGTCTCCGCATCTCCCCACTGTCCATAGGTAATGCACACTCTCCTCAGCAGACCCGCATCTCTCCATTGTAATAGGATCTACGTTTCTTTCCAGACTTATTTTCGTTTGTTGGGTTTTTGCTCATCCTTCAGAGCTTAGCCTGAATACCTCTGTTTGGAGCTTCTCTGATCACTCTTCCATCCTCTTCCAAACCTTGGACCCTCCATTGGAACAGCTGTCTGGATTTTGTAAAGATAACGGTCCATCTGCGCTCGGTGCTCCCACCACTGTGGGAACCGAGCCACTAGCAGGTACGGAGAAGCTGGGATGGCAGACACTGCGTGTTGAATTTCACAGGGAGCACCTAAAGTGAGTTCTATTCTACTTTACCACGGGCGGAGACCAGGTCTCAGAGCTGTGAGTTTTGCTCAGAGCCACACATCCTGTGCACTGCAGAGACAGGACTGAAACCTGACTCTGTTTAACCTTCAAAAACTGGGCTTTTTCCCTCTCATTATATTATATAGCTTCATTCTTTTTAAAAATGGTAGTCATTATTTCAAGTTTCCATTTGAAGATAGTCCTTTAATTTTACATGGTTTATAAACTAGTCTCCTGAAGGTGAGATTATGGATATGAGGGGAAGAATAATGCTAACATGTACTGAGAATTTTCTCTTTGTCTGATGTGTGTGTGTGTGTGTGTGTGTGTGTGTCACTTCTATCTATCTACATACATACGTATGTACACATGTCTGCAGGTATGTATATTTACTAGATACCATCTAACATTTTTGAGAATTTATGTGAAACTGATCTTTACCTTTTTCATTGGGATAAAATCTCTGAAGCTATCCTTGCCTTGAGAGAGTCGATGACTAAAATTGAGCAGGGTTGTGCTAGCTGGTTTGGCTCAATTGATAGAGCATCAACCTGCAGACCGAAGGGTCCTAGGTTTGATTCTGGTCAAGGACACGTACCTCAGTTATAGGCTCCTACCTGACCCGGGACCTGGTCAGGGCGTGTGCAGGAGGCAACCAATTGAGTATTTCTCTCACATTGATCTTTCTCTCTGTCTTTCCCTTTCTCTTCCGCTCTCTCTAAAAATCAATGGAAAAATATCCTCCAGTGAGGATTAAAAACTAATAATAAATAAGTAAATAAACAAACAGATAGATAAAATTGAGCAGGGCCAGTACATGGCAAAGCCTCACTTCCACGCTGGCTTTCTGGATCAGCACTGGTGCCAAGGCGGGCCCTGGCGCTGGGCATTGTCTCTTTGAGGGGGGTGGCTCCTGCCAGGGGTGGTTGGGGAAGGTCACTCTGCCATCAGCAACACACACTCCCCGGTGACCGTCTCTCTGGCTTCCGGTTTCAGGTTCTAATTTCAGCTGATTCGCAGAACTGAGATGAGCTGATGGGGACGGAAACCCTTTCGCCAGGATGTGTGCCCTCTCTGCCCATTTTCCCATTGCCTAATCATGAAAGATGCCCATTCGAGGTCCCACCTGTCCCAGGAACACAGTCAGGCATCTGCCAGGGACCCCTTCCCTCTATTGAAGTCACTGTCTTAGTTAAGGTGACACTTTCCCTTTAACGTAATAAAAACTTTGCATGGGAATTATATGACTGTGTTGTTATCTATTATCTAGAAGGACTACACCTCTTCCTATGCATGAAAAGATCTCGGTTCGATTCCTGGGCAGGGTGCATACCCAGGCTGTGGTTCGATCCCCAGTCCTGGAGTGTGGGTGAGGCAGCCGGTTGATGTTTCTCTCTCTTTAAAAACAAATCAATAAGAAATCAGTTTCAATCATAAAAAATTAAAAAGTTGAACAAGACCGGCATTTGAAAGCAGTCAAATGGTGGCAGAGGGGCTGGTGGGGTGAGTGAGGCAGGAAGCTGTAGCCAAAAGGAACTCGGGGAGACAGAAGGAGAAGCCCAGGCTGAGACAGGATCAAGCTAACAGCATCTAGTACAGTGGTTCTCAACCTGTGGGTCGCGACCCCTTTAGGGGTCGAACGACCCTTTCACAGGGGTCGCCTAAGACCATGGGAAAATGCAGATATTTACATCACAATGCATCACAGTAGCAAAATTTCACGGTTGGGGGTCACCACCACATGAGGAACTGTATGCAAGGGTCGCGGCCTTAGGAAGGTTGAGAACCACTGATCTAGAAGCATAGACACCCAGAGCAAACCCACCGGAAAACAAATGTTTGGTAAAATGGCAGGTAGGGAAGAAGGTGGTTAGAGCAAGTGTCTGGCGACAGCAATAGAACTAGGGGGAAAGAGAGACATGGCCAACACAGATATTCCATCTTTGAGTCCAAGGTTAACGTCGTGAGGACATTTGATGATAGCCTTTAAAAAGGAACCATCTGTTTTTGAGGATTCGCTTTGGGATAAACAACAACAACACTCCTCTCTATTGTTATCCCTGTTGTCAGAAGCCTGTGAGGTTCTTGGCTGGCTCAGTATCTCCCGTGTGTGTCTGTGAGTGCTGTTTCTCCGCAATAACGCACCCACAGATCCCTGGGGTGAGGTGAGCAGCTTGACCCTTATATGACAGGTACCCAGAGCTTGCTACCCCACCCAAACCATGCTACTTGTTCAAGGTCATGCAGAGATCAACCAAAGAGCTTGTATGCAGAGAAGCAGGTGGTGGAGGCCTGGGGTGGGAGGGAGGGGGTGAGGAGGGGCTGTAAGGGGTCAATGGGAGAAAAAGGGGGATATATGTAAGACTTTCAACAATAAGGATTAAAAAAACCCACAAAATTAAACCCAAGTCTGCAAAGAGTAAGGTAATCAAAGGTGGGAGTGTCACATCCTGAAACAGCGGTTCTCAACCTGTGGGTCACGACCCCTTTGGGGGTCGAACAACACTTTCACAGGGGTCGCCTAAGGCCATTGGAAAACACAGATATGATTCAAAACAGTAGCAAAATGACAGTGATGAAGTAGCAACGAAAATAATTTTATGGTTGGGGTCACCACAACATGAGGAACTGTCTTAAAGGGTCGCAGCATTAGAAAGGTTGAGAACCACTGTGAAAGGAGATTCAAGCTTATTTTCCCTAGTCAGTCTCTTTAAATATCCTGCGAGTGAAACCTGCAAAGGTTCGTATGGGTTTTGTTGGTTTTTCATAGATTTGACTCTTTGTCCTTGACCAAGAGGAGGAAGGGGCAGGTGTGACCTTCTCTGTGCAGCCGCCAATGCAACCTCCCCAGGACCATTCTTTCATGGCGGGGACGGAGGAATTGGGCAGCTTCTGGAAGTAGATGCCCGCGCTCCCTTTCCTGCCTGGGAACTGGATGGAAATGCCGGTGACTGTCCCAAAGGTCAGCATTTCGGGACCGCGGCCGCCACTGTGTTGTCGCCGGGGATGAATGGTGACAATATACAACTCGTTCCCTTTTCTTAAAGAGGCCCGGTCATGTCCGGGGGAATGCCAGGTGCATTCTTCTTAATGTCTGAGCACAAGTTACATATAACCACCTAACAACACCGCGCTGCCTCTTTAATGCTAATCTATGCCTTGCAATCTCCGAGATACATGTAGAGCCACTGGTGTGTATCAAGAGAGCAAAATCAGATTCTGAAAATATCTGAAAGGATGCACTAGAGTGTACATAATAATGTATTTTAATCTGCCAGGCCTTAAAATTAATCATGAATTCCCACAGAGATTTTAATAATTTTGAGATGATGTTTTTTTGCTTTTTCTTTCTTTTTTTTTTTAAATGGAATAATATCCTTGGACAGAGTTTTCTAAATGTTGCGAGAGAAAAGAAGTAGGTGGGGGATGGGGAAAGCAGGATGTCTCACTTGTCACGGTTTCAGAGAAATCGTTACGAGGAGGGTCTGTCTTCTGTGCTTCCAACCAAAAGGCAAGTTAGGTGCTTCTGAGGAAGGATTTTCACTCCCTTGAGCGGGCAGGAGTTTGTTAGGGGCGGTCATGGGCCAGGGCCAGGCGGAAGGACTGTCCCGGAGGAAAGAGGCCCGCTCTCGCGAGGGGGTGGTCACCTCGCAGCATTAGGGGATCTGCTGTCAGCTGTTCCCAGAGCTGCATTGGTCATCAAACTGCACTAGTGTCATTGAGGCCTGGTCCACGTGGGGGCTGAGCGTTGATCTGTCAACCAGGAGGTCATGGTTCAAGCCCAGGTCAGGGCACATGTCCAGGTTGCAGGCTTGATCTCCAGTCAGGGGAGTGCAGGAAGCAGCCAATCAATGATTCTCTCTCATCACTGATGTTTCCATTCCTCCCTCCCTCTCCTTTTCTCTCTGAAATATATATTTATATACTCAGTAGAGGCCCGGTAGGGTCCCTAGGCCTGGCCTGCGATCAGGGCCAATCTGCCCGCAGCCAGCCCTGCCCCCCACTGCCGACACTGGTTGCCCTCTGTGTGTGGGGTGACCAGTGAGGCGATGGGGCCCTGCTTGCTCACACCCACCTTAGCCTGGTGCCACTGCACCCACCACCACCCACCCCTGGTTCTCCATTGCCCACTGGACGATCAGAACCTGACAGCTGGGGGGAAGGGGGGATCAGAAGTTGGCTGTTCCCACCTGCTCACTGGCTCTGCCCCCCACTGCTGGTCACCCTCTGTGTGTGGGGAGACCAGCCGGGTGATTGGGGCCTGCGGGCTGGGGGCAGCTCCTGCATTGAGCGTCTGCCCTCTGGTAGTCAGTGCACATCATAGCGATCGGTCCTTCTGCTGTCTGCTCGATTTGCATTATGTATAACAAAACAACTGCACTAGTGTTATGAGCAACACTAAATAAACTTCTACATACGGAACCTTCTCTTCTGATCAACAGACAACTGAAAATATCATGTTCTAGACTGATGACAGCCCAGGGATTTTCAGGGTTCTAGAAAGAAACAAGCGCTCAGAGGATCTGATGGGCTTTCTCTATCTTTCCAATGCTCCATGAAATGCCTTCTCAGCACCCCACAGTGGACTGCTCTGGGCCTGATCCAGTATTTGGTGACTCCTTCAGAAATGCAGTTGCCATAACATGCCGAGTCTTTTGTCTTCCTGCCCATTAGAAAGCAAAGAGTGTGTACTGATCCTCTGTTTCCCTCTGAAAAGTTTCCTAAGGACTGAAGGAGGAGGTGGGATGCTAGGACAGATTCATTATTTGGGGTTGAACCAGCTCAGTCTTGGTCAGTGCACGTGTGGAGTGTGCTTGAAAGTTGTAATAACGAAAACCATCTGGAGGAGGAAGAGGCAGAGATAAGAGAAGGCCCGGGGAATACATGTGTGACTAGAAAGACAGTAGAGGAGATTTTACCTGAATGACAGTCCCTTCTACTGGTGGAATCAGACATCAGACCGGGGTGTGCTCCTGGGAGAAACTTGTCGGGTGGATGGTCAACTCTAAACCAGAGATACCACCTCCATTCTACCCTCCACTTTCCTAACCCATTTCCCACCTTCCTCTCTTCCAATGGCCAGTCCCATTTGTTGCCTCAAGGGATGCCCACTGAACGGAGTCCAATAGGACAACAGGACACAGAAGTACAGTAAGAAACCAAGTAAAAAGCCTGGCTATGCAGACCCTTACGGATAGAAAAAACACCTTTCAATCTGAGAGCTTTTTTCTAGAGCGTAGCTTGTTCCCCACCAAGAGCACTGAGATCATGGGTCGTTGGTTGTTGCTGGGGTGGGAGGGTTGTGAGGTGGAAGAGCCGAGAGGGGATGCACAGGAGCGCAGCCCAGGCCGAGCCCTATGGGAAGCCCTCTGTGCCCCCGGCGACAGCAGTGGAAACAAAGGAGTGGCTGCCAGCAACTCTTCTGGAGCAGCAGGTCTCTCCTCAGGAGCACTGGGAAGATTGGAGGGGGGAGGTTTCTATGCTTCCTAAGAGGTCCAGTGGACCCCAAGGAGCCCTGGGGCTGAGATGTGGGGTGCGCTCTCCGAGGAGGAGCATGGTCATGTGGGGACCAAACTATCTCCACGGAGCAAAGTGAGAGCTAGTTTGAGGTGGGTCCTATATTGAACTTTAGACTCTACATATTCTAGAGGCCCAGTGCATGAAATTCATGCACTGGGGGTGTGTTTCCCTCATCCCCGCCTGCACCCTCTCCAATGGCCAGACTGGGCGGAAGAGCGACTTCTCACTGGGACTCACAGGGAAGGAGGACACATGACTTCTCATAACTCCCCTCACCCCTGTCCCCCCAACACATGCTGCTCCAGGGAAAAGGGCGAGATGATAGGTCTACACGTGGACCGGCTCACCCCGATGAGACAAGTAGCCCCAAGGTGCCCCAAAATAAGCCCGAGTGGACCTGATCTGAGCAAAAACGCATCTCCTTAACCAAGTGAAAGGTGGGGTTTGGTGGGGCTTTTGTGGACACGTACACATTTTTTTTATCCACGCTTTCCACACTTGAGTGTTTGCTTGGGACATATCCGACCCACGGCATGAAATTCTCAACACTTAGCATTTGCTCACTGTTTTGTAGGCGCCCGGTAAATGCCTTTGCAATGTGGAAATGGAAGAAAACAACCCGGTCTCTCAAAAACCAACCAACCACAGAGCAGCGCAGCAAGGAAAATCCTCAGGAACAAGCGTGTGAGTGTCAAGTTCAATGCTCGCATCTCCGGTTCAAAAAGCATTCCTAGGAGAGGGTTCATTCCCCAGTGCCAACCCACCCGCTGGCATCAGGAAAATGGAAAAAGAGTTTGCACTGAGCTTGTCTGAGAAATGGGGGTACTGGGGTGGGACGCTGCCCGAAGGAGGGGAGACGGGAACTTCTGAAGACCTCTAAGAAGATGACAGAGGAGACTTCAGCTGAACATCATGGACACTGTCCTGCTTAGAAAGAGGAGAATGGCGACTTCTTAATCTCCTTCTCAAGGACCATCGCTTCGGCTCTGGGATAAATTTGAACCTAATCACAGGCCAGTGAGTCACCCTGGTTACGAACACTCATAACAGATAGTATTTTAGAACCAGGGCTGCGGTTTCCGTGTAACATGTGATTTTTAATTTTTGATCAATATTGTGTGTTCGGTAACAGAGCTGACATATAAAGCAAAAAATGCCACATGCCCTGTAGGGAGCTCTTTATTTCTCGTGACATATATTGGAGTTATTCTTCTTTGTTCGTATGATTTACCTTCAAAAATCTATTGAATGTGTCCCCAGAGAAGCGCAGACAGCTGTGTTAATAACCGGATTGGTATTCGGGTGGAATGGAGTGGGAGAGAATTGAAAGAAGCGGCAGGGAATATTGTCCCTGGAATCCCCGGTTCCACCAGCCTGCGTGTAATAGTTAATGTGCAGCAGAACAGCTAGAGTTTGCAGAATGGAGTCAGCTCTTCCACTGTCGCCTGTGCTGATCCTTCCGAACTCCGAGAGCCCTGAGATGACCCCAAGCTTGCACAGTATGCTGCTGGGTCAGCAGATGGCTGGGCTACGCTATCGTCTCTCTCCCCCCAGGGCACTGGAATGCACTCAGACCATCGGCCTCTCTGTGGTCCAGGACTGGCCTTGGCAGAACTGGCACGTGGATCTCCTGGTTCTGCTTCTGGCCCAGGGTTTCGGCGCTTTCAGAAATTGCTGGTGAACTGAGGTCGCTTTGGGCTCACCCTCACTGGCAGCTCCTCTGCTGAGAGAAGCCCTCAGAAGCACTGGAGGGCTCTCGTCTTTAGGTGTGGCAGGAGAACATGAAGTGGTAGAGTCAAAGTGAGATTCGTATTCGGATATGCATAGCACCCATGATGATCTGGGTCCTATATTGCACTTTAGACTACACACACACACACACACACACACACACACACTCTAGAGGCCTGGTGCATGAAATTCATGCACCAGGGGGCATGTGTCCCTCAGCCCAGCCTGCACCCTTCCCAATCTGGGACCTCTCTAGGAATGTCTGCCTGTTTAGAACTGACCCTGGTGGGATTGGATCTAAACAGGCAGTCGGATATCCCTCTCACAACCCAGGACTGCTGGCTCCCAACTGCTTGCCTGCCTGCCTTCCTGATTGTCCGTAACTGTTTCTGCCTGCCAGCCTGATCACCCCCTAACTACTTTCCTGCCAGCCTGATCATTCCCTAAACACTCCCCTGCTAGCCTGATTGATGCCTAACTGCTCCCCTGCCAGCCTGATTGCCCCCAACTGCCCTCCCTTGTAGGCCTGGTCTTTTCCAAATGTCCTCCCCTGCTGCCCATTTTGTGGTGGCCATCTTGTGTCCACATGAGGGCAGCCGTCTTTGACCACCTGGGGGCAGCCATCTTGTGTGTTGGAGTGATGGCCAATTTGCATATTACTCTTTTATTCGATAGGATGATTTTACTTAGCGCTTAACACGGTACCCTGTGAGGCAGATACAATGCCCACTGTTCAGATAAGAGAACAGGTCTAGAAAGGCGAAATAACTGGCTCACCTTCCGCATATAGGGAAGAGCAGAGCAGAGCTCTGAAATGGGCGTGTGCCTGTCCCAGCCTGTGCTTTAGTTCCAAGCAGGAGACTCCCCCAGGGTAGGAGCTGCTGGTGGGTATCTGCCAGCTCCTCTCGGAGCGGTGGGGCTCAGTGGTGGCCGGAGGAAGCTGATAACGAACTTTGTGCAGTCGTGCCTGGTTGACTTTTATGGAGATCTCCTCGTTCTGGTGAGCAACAGCGAGGCTGGCTCCATCGAGGCAAAGAATGTGCCAAGATGCGTCCGTGGCACAGCAGGACTGGGGGAGAGTTAGAAAGGAAACCCTGGCCATGGAGTCTCCTGCTCACTGCCCATCCCCCCGTGCATCATGTCGGAAAGGTGGTCCCTTGACATTGTGGCCTCTGTGTCGGCCGAGGTCATTGGTAGGAGAAACTCATTTGTCCAGATCCGCCTCAGTATTTCTCAGCCCCCTTCCAAATCCAACCCTGAAATATTTTAACTAAACCATATCACCGGGGTTCCTAACGTGGACATGGATTTCACACAGCTGTTTACACTAATATGTGTTAAAGTGCCTAATTACCACCGCAGTCACAGCCGGGCTCCATAGACTGGCCAGCCCTTAAACACAGAGTCATGTCTTTTTTATATATATATATATATATTATTGATTTTTTACAGAAAGGGAGAGAGATAGAAAGTCAGAAACATCGATGAGAGAGAGACATCAATCAGCCGCCTCCTGAACGCCCCACAGTGGAGACGTGCTTGCAAGCAAGGTACATGCCCCCGACCGGAATCGAACCTGGGACCCATTCAGTCCGCAAGCCGACGCTCTATCCACTGAGCCAAACCGGTCTCGGCTAGAGTCATGTCTTAATCAAACACAAACATCAGTGAGTAGCCTAGACGTCTGCACTTTGTCAACTGGATTAAGGGCAATAAATTCGACCCTTCAAACAAGAAACACAGCATTTTTGCATAATTCATGGCTAAGATGCCCACCTGTTTGTTTTGCTATTGTTCCCCAGGTTTTCAAACAAGGCTTGTTGATAAAAGAGGTCAGGGTGTGAGACTCGGCGGGTGCGTGTGGTGGGACTGAGAGAAAGCCGTCAGAAGCCTCAAAATGGCTGTCTGTCCTGGTGTCCCTGATAACATTTTCTCCGTGTCATTTTCTCTTTAGAAACTCACATTAAATTGTTGGCTGACGATGCTTTGGCCAATTGGGTAAGCTTGGGCACAGACACTAATAGGCTGATGGCCGGGGGTGAGAGGTAGGTCTGAAGGGGTCGGTGAGGAATACAAAAGGGACATATGTAACCCACACACATGTGTGTGTGCATGTGCACTGGTCATCCACGCACCCTGCTGTTGCTCCCAGGTATCCCCATTCCAATGAACACATGCAAAGCCCGGATGAGAGCAGAGGAAGGGAAACAAGAATATTCAGGTCTTCCTTCCACCCTTCCTTGGTGTGGGAAGGCAGGAGGCTATTACTGAGAGGGCAACCAGCCACACTCTTTGCAGAACTGCCCTCCCAAGAGAACGGCCAGGAGTGCCACACACTTGCTACAGCTCTGCTACTGACCCACCAACACGTCCAGGCCATCATTCAGGTGTGTGGCCGATCATTCAAACCGAGGCCTATCCAGGTCTGATTACATAATCACCGAGGAATACCCAGTAACTGCCCAGAGAGCTCTGCACAGGCTCTCTCATTCCGGAGGAAACAGAACTATAAGGAAACTCCACGTGATGAGGCCCCGAGGGAGAGTGACTCTCATGGACTGAGTCCAACAGGCACACCTCTTTGAAGGAAGACATCACTCAGCTGTGAAAGATCACCACGACCCCTACTTTACATTCCATCAAAACACTCTTAGGTCCATCAGCCCAGTTACCCTTTAGCCTTGTGTGGGCACTGACTCAAAGCCACTGAGAGATCAGAGCGAACGCGAAACCTTTATGTCTGGATGATCAACCCCTCGCAATGACAAATCTCTGCAAGTCACAGAGAACAAAAGAACACAATTCTCTGCTGTTTTTTGAGTTAAACACGCGCTGCTAGAGCTGGTCTGCCGTTCTCAGAGTTCTAATAAATGCTAACACATACACAGCTGGATATAATGAAAGGTGCTTTCTTACCCATATCAGGCCATTCCATCTGGAGGACTCTGCTCATCTAGGCAGTCATCCAGGGACCGAGGATTTTTCTCATCCTGAGGTTCCTCTGCACCCCCATCCTCTGAGTGTTTTCTCACCGCACCTGAGAGACAAAAAGAAACAAGGCCTTCCGGTGAACCTGGAAGTAGCTCAGGCTGTGGCAGGAAAGAAGCGAGGAAAATTCCTGGGCACGTGAGATGGGGAAACTGAGACAGGGGAATTAAACAAGGCCCAACAATTTGCATAACTTGCAGCCATCTTGTGAATCGCCAAGACCTTATCTTCCCTAACCAAGGACACCTGAGAACAAATGGCTTATACTTCCCGCCCTAACCAGAGAATACATTGCTTGAATCACTCTGGGCTGGGAAACAGAACAAAAACCCAAGTGATGCCTGTGTGCCAGCTAAACCCAAGGACAGATGACGTTGGGAACACATAACAGAAACCCCATTAAAGCCACACAGACCCAAGATAACAGTAGAACAGATCAAAAAATAGTCCCCACCCCCCTAACTTAGCTCATTTTAAAAAATATATTTTATTGAATTTTTTACAGAGAGGAAAGGAGACGGATAGAGAGTTAGAAACATCAATGAGAGAAACATTGATCAGTTGCCTCCTGCACACTGGAGATGTGCCCACAACCAAGGTACATGCCTTTGACAGGAATCGAACCCGGGACCCGCACAGTCCGCAGGCAGACGCTCTATCTACTGAGCCAAACCGGTCTCCGCTAGGCCTTTATATATTCTGAATGTTACAGACTGAACCGTGTCCTCCTAAAATTCATACGGGGGCGGTGAGAGGTAAGCAAGGTGGTGGCGAACGTCTCGGCCTGAGGATGCAGAGGAGAAGGGTGCTCCTGGGTGGAATCATCTGAGGACACTTGGATACGTGCAGGCTGGTTGCAGGGTGGGCAGCATCGGGGCTACGTTTCTAAGAGAGGGGAGTCAGGAGTGGTTCCTGCAGCAGCTCCCCGCTGCGGGCCGGGCCTGCGCCCTGCTCAGAACCGCTCCTTGAGACTCTTGGCTGCTCTCCCGGCAGTTGTCTCTCTCTCTCCACGGGCTGGACTCACACTCTCCTCTTGGATGGGAGCACTTTTCCTACGTGGTGACCAGGGGGTTATCAGAGCAAATGACCGCTGGCCGGGTGGCTTACCGAACTGAACGTTCAGTCTCCCAGTTCTGGAGGCTCAGCCCAAGGTCAAGGGGTCCACAGGTTGGGTTTCGTTGGAGGCCTCTCTCCGGGGCTGGCAGATGGCCGTTTCTTGTTACGTTGAGAGCACAGCACCTTATCTCTGTGGGCACCCGCCCATGGGGTCTCTTGCTCTTCCCATAAGAATGGTCCTATTGGCTTAAGGTCCCACCGCTCTGACCTCACTTAACCTCAATTACCTCTCTGAAGTCTTGGTCTCCAAAAAACATTCACATTGGGGGGTTAACGATTCCACGTATGAATTTTAGGATACAGTTCAGTCTGTAACATTTAGAATATATAAAGCTCTCATGCAACACATATTACCTGTTGGCTTCTTAAAACCCTGTGGTTTCAAATGTCCTTGAATCTTCATACACACACACACACACACACACACACACACACACACACACACACACACATATCCAGTGACAACTGGACGCAGGATTCCAGTTAGAAAGGTGGAATTTCATCATGTAAAATTTAGATGAATTCAGTTTCAGTATATTGGGCTGTGCCTTTTCTACCTTAAAGGAACATTTCAAGTTGAGAACTGGGTAATATGGATGAGGCAGGCAAGTTTTCCCCTGTCCTTTCTGTTCCGTTGCTACATACAGTGGTACCTTGAGATATGAGTTTAATTCGTTCCATAACCTTGAGGTGTGGGAAACTATGAGACGCTCGAATCGAGGTAAACTGGTGGGTCGTGTGCAGCCGGCCAATTCAAGCGATGACTCGTATCTCAACTGTTGCTTGTATTTCAAAGCAAAAATCGCTCGCTCAAAGGCTCGTATCTCAAAAATCTCATATGTTAGGGCACTCGTATCTCGAGGTACCACTGTATATTCTTACTGCACTTCCTCCTTCTTCTCAATGTCTTTCCACAAACGTGCTGTTCATCTTACGGCTACCAGACTTCTAGCTATGAGTCCCATCAACATGTATGTCTCCTCGGTCTCATTCTTTGAGGTTCCCGCTCTGGGGACCTGGAAACTAACTAATGTGATCAACAATTCAGGTCAGAGGCATGGTGGGAGATGAGTATGTTTAAGCAGGAGCCCTTCCTGTGTTTGCACTGATGATGACCCTCAGCTTTGAGCCGGAGGGATGGCCACGTCCCTGGCAGGGACCCCATCATCCACAAATCCTGTACCCCCTTGGGCTGGCGAGTGAGGGAGGCCTCGGAGCGCACTCTCTGGTCAGGCCTGCTCCCGTGTGTGGAAGTCAGCCTCGCCTTTTCCCTCCAAAGAGCTGACCCATGTAGCGATGTCCTGAGCAATGCGCCATCCATCTCAAATGAGCACACCCCGTGATGACCTGCAGGGCATGCTTCCTCACAAATGCATTCAAACAATCTTCGAGTTTCCCCTTCCCTTAACTCTTTCGTGATCTACCTAGAGACTCTGAGACAGGAGATGGTTGGAAATGTGTCCTGTTCAGCTTGACATTTTTAATGCCTACTGTGGTATGAATGGAGTTAGTACACGATTAACAGTCGGTGAATATATTCATGCCCTTCTATAGTTTTTCTTTTTAATATAATTTATTGATTTTTTACAGAGAGGAAGGGAGAAGGATGGAGAATTAGAAACATCGATGAGAGAGAAACATCAATCAGTTGCCTCCTGCATGCCCTCTACTGGGAATGTGCCTGCCACCAAGTTACATGCCCTTGACCGGAATCGAAACTGGGACCCTTCAGTCCACAGGCCGATGCTCTATCTACTGAGCCAAACCGGTTTCAGCTTTTTGTTTCTTTTTAGTTTTTGTGTTCATTATCACAGTTTTTAAAAAGTACAACCCAAACAGAGAAGAGATTGAAGCAGATTTGGGGAGCAGGTTTGGATTCCATCAATTGATTCTCGTACCATTCCCTTTCCCAACTCCAAGTGTCTGCTGTTAGGGTTAAACCCATGCTATGGGAGTCACATTCCCTCTAAAGGGCATTATGATTATTGTTTGTCACTGCCTCCCGCTTTTGCAATATGCTGGGTGCTGTGGGGAGATATTAAAAGACACAGCTCTGCCGAAATTGGTTTGGCTCAGTGGATAGAGCGTTGGCCTGTGGACTGAAAGGTCCCGGGTTCGATTCCGGTCAGGGGCATGTACCTTGCTTGTGGGCACAACTCCAGTAGGGGGCATGCGGGAGGCAGCTGATCGATGTCTCTCTCTCATCGATGTTTCTAATTCTCTATCCCTCTTCCTTCCTCTCTGTAAAAAATCAATAAAATATATTGAAAAATAAAAGAAATAAAAAATAAAAGACACAGCACTTGCCTTGTGCCTTACCCTCAGGTACGCAAACTCACCCAGTGTGTTTGAGAAGAGGCAGGCTGATTGCAGAGAGCCATCTCCCAGGCGTTTGTGTTTCTGCTCTGGGTTCGTTTGGCCTTTAACCAGCTGTGGGCTGAAGAAATGCCCAAAGCTCCCTTCGAGCCAGGCCCTCAGTGAGGAGCCGTCAGCGGGCGCCCGAGCCTGGCCCTGCGGGACACGGGGCCGCGTGTCCCGACAACCTAATTTGGGGGGCCTCTCTCCGTGTCCTTGGGCTGTTCTCTCCCCTCCTGTCACTCTCCACCATTCAGGCTGCCTGTGGCTTCCTCGCTGGGAAGCAAATCATTAATTTAAAAATGGATCACCGGATTTTATGGCCCATTTTCAAGCATGAGGCCAGGTCTGTGCTATCAAACGGTGTTTAAGAAATTGACTAGTCCTCCTGACAGACCGAGACATTGATTTGCATCCAATTGAGGAAAATTTCTATCCCAAGGAGATGCTGCCCTCACGTTTAATTTTGGGAAATCTGATTTATAAGCTGGAATGAATATAGATGCAGCTCATCACTTTTATTCTGTGGTGGGCGGATATTTAAAAAAAAAAATTCTCTCCTGCAGTTAGATGGCAGAAAGGAGTGTCTATTTTGTGGGAGATCTTTAGTGTTGATGGAATATACAGGGGTACCTCAAGATACGAGTTTAATTCATTCCGTAACCTTGAGGCGTGGGAAACTATGAGATGTTCGAGTCTCGGTAAACTGGTGGGTCGTGTGCAGCCGGCCGATCTGCGCGATGACTCCTATCTCAACTGTTGCTCGTATTTCAAAGCAAAAAATCACTCGCTCGCCGGCTCGTATCTCAAAAAACTCGTATGTTAGGGCACTCGTATCTCGAGGTACCACTGTATTTTGTGTGTGCATGTGTGCATGGGTGTGTGTGTGTGTGTATGTGTGTGTGTGTAGAAAGCATCTTCACCTTTGAAATCTAGATACTATGTGTGTGCTGTTTATCACAGGAGATCAAACTCCCGCTTCCAGGAGTGAGCCTGGGCAACACGATACATTTCACATGTAAACCACAGAAGGAACACAGTCTGCACACGGTTAGGCCGGCACACCCGCATCTAGGATGCGGGAGGGCGGGGGAGGGCAGTATCTTCCCGGTGCAGGGAGAGCCGGCCCATTGCATCGTTTCACGATGGGTGACCCCGGCTCGGGGAGCGCGGAGCCGTTCCCCCCCGTTCCTCCCGGTTCCCCCCGGGTCTCCAGGTGTGAAAGCGGGAGCGCCCGGAGCCATGCATATTTAGGCCTCGGTTTCCAAAGTTGCCGCTCCTGCCAGCTCTCAGCCAGGCAGCGCGCGGTGGGCCGTCCAGATGGCCCGCGCAAATGCTCGGTCGTACTTCACTCCCTCTCTGCATGTCAAGCATCTCTGGGACCGCGTACATCACCAATTAGCATCTTATCTGCATTGGAAGGGAACGCTCCCGCGACTCTTTAGACGGTTTCCTCTGATAACATTTGCATGATGCGAGGTTCCTGTCCTTCAGAAATCAAGGATGTGAGGGTGGAATTTTTACCCCCCTCCTCCCCTCCCTTCAAACGTTCTCCCTCTGCAGCCCCGTCCCGCGTGCACTGCGGGTCAGCGCCTGTAGTGTGACATTTCCGGGACGTGGCGAGGCCATGGTCGTGAGCTGGCCCCAGCCTCCTGTGGGCGTTGACCTGGGCGCTCTCCGGCAGGTGGCTGTGCCCGTGGGTCCTCTCTCGTTTCTCAGACTCTAGGTCAAAGGAGTCCTCAGTGACCTATGGCTTTGGCACTGCCATCCCTGCAGCCTTTTTTAAAAATATATATATTTTACTGATTTTTTACAGACAGGAAGGGAAAGGGATAGAGAGTCAGAAACATCGATGAGAAAGAGACATCGATCAGCCGTCTCCTGCACGTCCCCTACTGGAGATGTGCCTGCAACCAAGGTACATGCCCTTGACCGGAATTGAACCTGGGAACTTTCAGTCCGCAGGCTGATGCTCTATCCACTGAGCTAAACCAATTTTGGCTAGCCTTTTTTTTATTTTTATTTTATTTTTTTGCAAAAGTCTTCCAACTAGATGGCACTTACTCTGAGTGCGCCACGCATTTAATACAGTAAACGGTGTGTGCTGGCCTTAAGAGTAAGGCAAGCGGGAGGCATGGAAATCACCTTCACTCCAAAGACACTATGCACAGAGGGACCCTGTCACCTGGCACACAGTGGCAGTTGCTTTCAAGTTCCTGGGTATAGTCGGTGCTGCCACATTGTTGAACAGGTCAGCGGAAGGCAGGACCTGGTGGGCGGTGCCTTCTTGACATTTCCACTTGGATGTCTCATACACATCTCAAACGTTGCATGTTCATGTTCATCCCTAAACCCATCCCTCTCTACGCTCCCTCATCTTTTTAAAAAATATGTGTTTTATTGATTTCTTACAGAGAGGAAGGGAGAGGGATAGAGAGTTAGAAACATTGATGAGAGAGAGAAACATCGATCAGCTGCCTCCTGCATAGACCCTACTGGGGATGTGCCCGCAACCAAGATACATGCCCTTGACCGGAATTGAACCTGGGACTTTTCAGTCCGCAGGCCAATGCGCTATCCGCTGAGCCAAACCGGTCTTGGCTACGGTCCCTCCTCTTAATAACGGAGATGCCCTCTGCTCAGCCGGTCAGAAACCGGAAATCCTCAGGAAGTCTTTCATCCTCCCATTTCCCTCCCCCTTTCCAACGCTGCCATTAAGCTCCTTCAGTTCCGTCTTCATGTACCTACCTCCTGCTCAACCCTAGGTTCTGAGAAGCTGCTAGAACCTTCACTCTGGCCTCCAGGCTATAAGTCTGACCCCCTCACTTTTCCACTCACACTTTAGAGTTCTTTTTTTTTTTAATATATTTTTCATTGATTTCATAGAGGAACGAAGCAGGAGAGAGAGAGAGAAACATCAATGAGGAGTGAGAATTGACTGGCTGCTTCCTGCATGCCTCCTACTGAAGACTGAGCCTGCAACCCGGGCATATGCTCTGACTGGGAATTGTACTGTGACCTCCTGGCTCATAGGTCGATGCTCAACCCCTGAGCCACACTGGCTGGGCTAGAGTTCGTAAATGATAAATTGGAACAGGTCTTCCTGATGCGTCCAACCCTGCGCTTGTTTCCCACCATCCTCAGCGCACAATGCAGCCCTTCTCCGATCCTCCTGCGTCTGCAAGCCCCGGCGTGCTCTGCTCTTGACTGTTGGTCGCCAGCATCTCTCTAGGGTCGAGCTGCTGCGTACATCACTGAGGGCCTGAAACTTCCCAGTTCTCTCTCATATTCAAGGTGCAGCCCTGGCTGTGGTACAGCCTGAAACGTTTTTCCACTGGCTCTTCACTGGCTTAGCTCCTCCTCCTTCTCAGGGTCTTTTCTTGAACATTTCTCCTCAGAAAGGCCTCCTGTGTTCACATCACTGGAGTAAATTCCTCTCTTACATTCAAGGATCATAATACCCTGTCTGCTTCCTTTAAAACACTGATCTCAGTCTTGGGTCATCTCTCCACTTATTTGTCGCTGTCCATTCTCTCTTGTCCAGGATAAACTCCGAGTTCTCAAGGCCACATTGGTTCTCGTTTAATTTTATAAATTAAATTTATAAATGTAATGGTGCTTAGCATAATGCTTGGCACATAAAGGCACTCAAAACATCCTTGTTGAATGAGTGCCTCTAAAGGTTTTTGATGAGGAGAGTTGAGAGAGAGAGAGAGAGAGAGAGAGAGAGAGAGAGAGAGAGAAAGAGAGAGAGAAAGGGAGAGAGAGAGTTGTAATGGTTATGTTAAAGCAAGTGTTACTGGCTGAATGTTTGAGTTCCTCCCAAATTCATTTGTTGAAACCAAATTCCCAATGTAATAACATTAGGAGGTCAGACCTTTGGGGGGTGAAAAGGTGATGGGGAGGGGCCCTCAGGAATGCCATTAGTGCTCTTACAAAAGAGGCCCCAGAGCCTGGCCAGCAAGAACCAGGAGGTCATGGTTCGATTCCAGGTCAGGCCACATGCCTGGATTTCGGGCTCCATCCCCGTGAGGGGTGTGCAGGGGGCAGCTGATCAAGGATTCTCTTGCATCACTGATGATTCTCTTTCTCTCTCCCACTTTCTTCCTCTCTGAAGTCAGTAAGAATATATATATATTTTAAAAAAGAGGCACAGAGAGCTCCCTCTCCTTCCACTGTGTGAGGACGCATGAGAAGACACCTTAGGAACCAGGAAGCGGTTCTCATCTGTCCCCAGATCTGTCCCCACCTGGACTGTGGAGTCCCACCTCCACAGCCGGGAGAAATGAACTTGTCTCTGAGCCCTGAGCCAGCAGGCAGGCAGCGCCTTCTCACCGGGGGAGGTGAGGAGAGGGAGGAAGGCCTGGTAGGAGGCTGGCAGGAGGGCAGAGGCGGGAGGGCCGGCACGGGCGGCCGCAGGAAGCGGATCCGGAGGCCAGAGGCCGCGGCTCACAGCCCTGGCCGCCGGCCGAGGCCATCGGAGCGTGCCCGCTGGCGCCCAGGAAGAGGGCAGCGTGTTCTCATTCTTGGAGGGAAGCCAGAGCCCACAGCTCCAGGGGACGCGGCCACCCCACACTCGGACGTGAGACCCCTCCCCTTCCCAGCAGCGCGTCCGTGTGAATGATCAGAGTCGCCTCCGCTCCAGCAGCAGTTTCCCTTCACAGCGGGGGAGCGTGCGCCACGGGCTAAGGGATCTCATGGACCAGGTCAGAGCGGACGAGGGGACAAGGCGACCTGGGTGAGAATGTCACTGGAGCACGCTGACCACGCACGGCTCAAAGGAGGGGCGAGAAATACAGTGGCGCCTCGAGATACGAGTTTAATTCGTTCTGTAACCTTGAGGCGTGGGAAACTATGAGACGCTCGAGTCGAGGTAAACTGGTGGGTCCTGTGCAGCCGGCCGATCGGCGCGATGACTCCTATCTCCAATGTTGCTCGTATTTCAAAGCAAAAATCACTCGCTCGACGGCTCGTATCTCAAAAATCTCGTATGTTAGGGCACTCGTGTCTCGAGGTACCACTGTACACTCCTCAATGGAAAGGCACTCACTAAGCCGGTCACACCCAGCTGTTCTGGGCCCACAGGTGGCAGTCACCATACCCACGTGGCAGGAGCAGGTGAGACCGGTGCCAGGTAAACTGCCCACATGCATTACCTCAGCTGCAACAAGGAACCTGCGAGGCAGGCCTAACGTTGGTCTGTTTCACAGAAGGAAGCCTCAACGCTCAGAGAAGTGTGTTATCTGGCTCTAGATCACACAGCACAGGTGGGAGGAGGCATCTGAATCCCTAGCTGTTCACATTCCAGTTTGAACCCCATTAGTCTCTATTGGTCTGCAAGAGCCTGGACTTGGGGTGTGAGGACGCTCTGTCAGGAGGTGTAAGACGGTATGAGGGCGCTGCTGACCTCCCTGGTTGCAGGGAAAGATGCCCTGTGACTGGGCAGGATGGCAGATTGAGCATTCTGTGCTGTGGTTTCCCCACCCTTTAGCTGACAGCCAGCGAGGTCTCCTCATCCCAGTACCAAGCAGGGTTCTGTTTTGGGGCTGGGGGGCGGGGTTGGCACTTGTCTGGAAACCCTGACGCCCGGGAGTGGCCTTTTCTTTGATTATTTCGGTCTTCCACCGACGTGAACTAGATAAAAAAAAACCGGGTGTAGTCATTCAAAAGGAAACCATTTTTTTATCCTCACCCAAGGATGTGTTATTATTGATTTGGGAAGGGAGGGAGGGAGGAAAGGAGGAAGGCAGGGAGAGAGAGAGAGAGAGAGAGAGAGAGAGAGAGAGAGAGAGAAATATCAACTGGTTGCCTCCCATCTGCTCCCTCACTGGGGATTGAACCCACAACCTTTGGATGTGTGGGATGATGCTCCAACCACTGACCCACCTGGCCAGGGCGAGAGTAAACATTTTAAAGACGAACTTCCACTGCATTTTAAACACTAACTACAAACAAACCGGAGGAGAATGTCACTAGCTAAGAACAGCCAAACGAAAACAACCCGAGGAACACGGTTAGAATCCCGAAGAGAATAATATTACTTTTAAACCTTCTTCCATTTTAAAGTATCGTCACTGAAACAAAGATACTCCCAGAAACCGAGGAAAAGGACAATAACAAACAAAAGGAGAGAGAAATCGATTCAGTTTTGAAACTACCAAATAGGGAGGGGGGGATTTCAAACCAGAATATAAAGTTAAAAAAAAATCATCATTTTCATGACTCCCGTCTTCAGGGGAATGCAGACTAGAGGCAAGCAGGTTTTTAACCCTGTGTTGCATGTCTCATAGGCCTGGTCTGCCCGAGTGAAGCAGATCCCTCACTTTAAGAGGCGCTCACACACTCAGGTTCCTGTTCTGAGCTGCTGGATGTGGGCCTTCGGAGGCCCATTCCCGGGCACGGGGGCTAGCCCTTCAGTGGGCCTGGCCTCCATGTGAGGTGAGAGCGCCAGGGTCTTTTCTTTATTTTTTAAATAAGATATTGTGTTGATTTTCCCACAGAGAGGAAGGAAGAGGGACAGACAACCAGAAACATTGATGATAGAGAAACATCGATCAGCTGCCTCCCACGTGCCCCCACTGGGGATGTGCCTGCAACCAAGGCACGTGCCCTTGACTGGAATTGAACCTGGGACCCTTCAGTCCGCAGGCCGACGCTCTATCCACTGAGCCACACCGGTTCCGGCAGAACATCAGGGTCTCAATGCAGACCCAGACGTGCCGTGTGACGTGGGAGGACAGAAAGGCAGGTGCACGGGCTATAGGCACCTTCCAAATGCCACCCTTTCAGCCCTTCATAAAAAGGGCGCCTACGGTGGCGGTGATGGGCATGCTTTGCCCCCTGTATGTGCCAGGCCTCCCGGGAGCGGGTGGCACCGCCCCCTCCGCCGGGCACCACAGAGCGCATTGCCCTTCGAATAGCACGGGTAGCAACTTTGCTGTATAGACTCTGGGCCAAGAGGGGCATATGATTAGTAGATGCATTTTATTTGATCTGATTTAAAAAATATATTTATATTGATTTCAGAGAGGAAGGGGGAGAGAGAAAACCTTCAAGGATGAGAGAGAATCACTGATCAGCTGCCTCCTCCACGCCCCCTACTGAGGATCAAGTCCACAACCTGGGCACGTACCCTGACCAGATATCAAACGGTGACCTCCTGGTTCATAGGTCAAAGCTCAACCCCTGAGCCATGCCACCAGGGCATAGGATTCATTTTATTTATATCATTTTAAAATATGTTTTATTGATTTTTTTACAGAGAAGAAGGGAGAGGGATAGAGAGTTAGAAACATCGATGAGAGAGACATCGATCAGCTGCTCCTGCACGCCCCCTATTGGGGATGTGCCTGCAACCAAGGTACATGCCCTTGACCGGAATCAAACCTGGGACCTTTCAGTCCGCAGGCCGATGCTACATCTACTGAGCCACACCAGTTTCGGCCCAGGATTCATTCTCATTCTCTGTACAGGAGGCCCCCTAACACCCTAAGGGCTCCCCGGTGCTGTGGAGAGATGCCCAATCAGAGAAGCACTGCGTTCCCACCTTAGGGTCAGTTCCCAGAGACCACCAACAGCCAGCTGATCGGCTCTGAGCGTGTCCGCTGGCAGCCGGGCTGGTCCACACCTGAGCTCCACCCCCCCTGGGCCCCAGCATGTGCCATGGGAAGGCCGAGGCCTGGCAGAGCCCCCGGAAACCTACCGGGCCGGACGGCAATTCCGTCACCTCCTGTTGCCATAACCCCCGGCTGGCGGAAGAGCCCCATCCCCGGGAGGACCCCGAGGACTGATGATGCTTTTCAGATCCAGTTGACAAGAGACCATTTAGTAAACTTTCCTTCTTCTTTTTTTTTTTCTTAACTAACAGTAGGCAGGGATGCTGTGGTCTAGGCTGCTCCTAATAATCTCATCAGAATGCAAAAGCAGCGACTGTGTGATAAAACCAATGATCTGTCCCATTCTGCAAGAATTTACAAAAGCCTAATGTCACTTACGGCCCTGCGCAAAAACATCACACACAACAGAAGCGAGGGCCGGGCCCAGCCGCGGGGACATCCCGGCTCGCCGGGGCCCTGCGTCCAGGTGACCGGCCACCGGCAGAGGCCGGAGGCCGGGGTCCGGGGACACGGATGTGGCCGGTCACCGAGGGCTGTTGTGGTGGCCGTGGGGGCCGTGGGGAGGCCGGGACTCCCTGGCCACTGAGCCTGCGCCGCTGCTCTCGCCGCAGGGAGGCCTCGGAAGGGCCTGCTCGCCCCTTTTTCCTCCTCAGCAGCGTTTTTGACAAAAGCCCTTCCCTGGCAGTCTGCAAGGCGAAACGCAGACGGCTCAAAAGGGAAGCTCTGTCTCTCTCTCTCTCTCTCTTTGGGGACGTTGCAATGGAGTCAGCTGGGAGAGCCGTGGCAGGGGTCGGGGATCGGTCAGGGCCTCTCTGTTGGGGTGCGTGGGGAGTGGAGGCAGGCTCCCCTCGGACCCAAGGCTGGCTGCTCTGACCGGTTTCACGGGTTCAGGTCTGACAGTGTGTGACATTTTAATTTTGTAAGGAAACATGTGTGTTTAAAGATTCATTCTTTTACACACACACACACACACACACATACATACAGTGGTACCTTGAGATACGAGTTTAATTCGTTCCGTAACCTTGAGGCGTGGGAAACTATGAGACACTCAGGTTGTTCCTCCTCCTCCTGAAACACTGGCGGGAGTCACTGCCGGCCTGTGAACCCCCTCCCTGCACCCCCTGGAGCAGCCCCAGGCTGCCCCTCCTTTGTGACACCCCCTGATTTTCACCGAGAAAGTTAATTCTCCTTTACGTTTCCCCAGCACCATGTGTGTACCTATCTCAGACCTCTTACTAACTGTGTATATAAAAGCACATACGTATCACTTTCTCCTACTCGAGCACAGGTTCCTCACTAAATATTGTTTTTTCCAGTCACAGCACATAGCTGAGGTCCTGGCAGAGGCTAGATAGCTAATAAGTGTTCAGTAAATAAATAATCACGAAAAAGTTTAAGCCAAATCAAACTTCCAGGGAAAAGTTAACAAATGGTGTCTACCGCTTAATAAATCTAGACTGGCCAAAACGAGTTTGGCTCAGTGGATAGAGTGTGGGCCTGCGGACCAAAAAGTCCCAGGTTCAATTCCGGTCAGGGGCATGTACCTTGGTGGCAGGCACATCTCCAGTGGGGGGTATGCAGGAGGCAGCTAATCGATGTTTCTTTCTCATGGATGTTTCTAACTCTCCATCCTTCTTCCTTCCTCTCTGTAAAAAAACCAATAAAATATATTTAAAAAAAAATAAATCTAGATTGACTCTCCATCACCTAAAATGCAGATAGAGAGGGTTCCAGAAACAATGAGGAATGCTATGCGCAGAAGGAACCTCATCCCACGTCTTCCCTGGGGGTGAATCGGAAGGACACCATGAATGAGGGTGTCCATTAAAGGGATGGTTTCAGGAACCTGTGAGAAAAGAAGGGAGGCTGGAGGAAGAGGAAAGAGATGTTATTTGAGTCTCGGAACCTTTAAGAGTAAGACAGTGGGCAGATAGAACAATAATAATGACTGTGCGGATGGTGATGATGATGGAAGAGAAAGGAAGCAGATGGTGATGATGATGGAAGAGGAAGGGAGCTGATGGCCCAGGACACTCACAGAGATGACTCTGTCTGAGATCACCTGCTCACCCTCTGACCCCCAGCTTTCCTCTGAGGGTTCAGCAGCCGCGGGAGGATTAGCCTCTGGCTTCTGCCATGTGTGCAGCCGGCCCTGGTGGCCGTGGGGGGTGGACTCACCAGGATGGCACAGGGTGGCACGCCCCTCCTGCTCGGTCTCCCAGCGGACAGCGGCTCGGGCTGTCTTCCACGGGGAAGCATCTTCCTGCAGACGGAGTTCACGGTAGCTGTCAGCGAGAGAAGGAAGCGTCTCTGTGAGCACGCCGCATGCCAGCAGAGAGCCCCCCAGCCTCCCTGGGGGCTCCGCGCTCCCCGGGGGGGAAGAGGCTGCTTCCACATGAGCGGAGCCGCTGCTGTTGTACACAGAAATGTCAGACGCGCATCACCACGGGCGGGGGCACGGCCCACGGAGGGACCGCGTGTTTCTTATGTGGGGAGCGAAGGAGCAACTGGTTTGGTGAGTTTTACGTTGGAGATACACACTGTATCTGCCAAGTCAACCCTTGGTTAGAACTCACTTGATGGCTGATGATAGAATTCCAATTTGAGATGTGGAAGGTGGGGCTTAATTAGCAGCATGTCTTTGAAATTTAAATATTATTTTTTTATTTTAGTTATACAGTGGTACCTCAAGATAAGAGTTTAATTCGTTCTGTAACCTTGAGGCGTGGGAAACTATGAGATGCTCGAGTTGCGATAAACTGGTGGGTCACGTGCAGCCAGCCGATCCGCGAGATGACTCCTATCTCAAATGTTGCTCGTATTTCAAAGCAAAAATCACTCGCTCGATGGCTCATATCTCAAAGATCTCGTATGTTAGGGCACTCGTATCTCGAGGTGCCACTGTATTTCTCTTAGTAGTTAAATGCGTATAAACATGTTCAATAAATATGAAGATGCATACACTTTTGTCAGATGTTTCTATTACCTAAAATGGAGTCATTTCCCCAAATAAGTTTCTTATAATAAAAAATTAAGAGTTTCCCAAAAGCAAAGAAATGGAAACTGTATGCATTGTATTGACATTGACTTCTCATTTGTTCCTGCGTGTATCCCCCCACCTCTCTGCATGTTGATCACTCATCTTTGCTCTGTCATCCCACACCTACTGACTGAGTACCTTCTCTAGCGATACACCGTGTTAAACACTAGAGGACTGTGAGTAACGTAACTCTGATTTCCTGTCTTCTAGAAGCTTCACATTATTTTGACGATTGATTTATAGCATGGAGAAGAGTGAACTATCTTATTAAAAATAAGAGCGAGCCATCTTTTAAGAAGAAGAAAAATGAAACAAACCTAATATGACCTAGATGGATCACAACAGTACCATGAACATGGGCCATACCTTTAAACCGCTTGAAGACAAGCTCTGTTTACGCACCGGGTCAAGGCCAATAAAATGCAAACGATTGTGAGAGTAGATCAAGACTAAGTTGACTGTGATTTAGATGATGAGAAAAACAGAAGGGAGTTCAACGTAAAGCAGTGAAATCTAATGCAACCTATGATACTGTTATGAACCCTACGGTAAATATCACTGGCATTTGCCTTGACCTGCCTGATTATTTGAGAGAGGTACCGAAGTAACTCAGTGGCCGCCATGGTCTATTTGGGTCTCTATAACAAAGCTACCAGAGTTGGGGCTGCTAAACCAACAACATTTCTATCTCAGAGTTCCGGTGGGAAGTTCAAGGTCAGGTGCCGACAGACTGGGTGTCCGGTTCATAAATCTCTCTCTCCCCTATGGCCTCACATGGTAGGACGGGAGAGACAGCTCTCTAGGTTGCCAGCACCTGACCTTGAACTTCCCACCGGAACTCTGAGATAGAAATGTTGTTGCTTTAGCAGCCCCAGCTCTGGTAGCTTTGTTATAGCAACCCTCAATAGACCACGGCAGCCACTGAGTTACTTCTGTACTTCTTTTATTTGGGCATCAATCCCAAGAATGAGGACTTCTCCCCTCAACCCAATTCTCTCCCAAAGGCTCTGCCTCCAAACACCATCCCATTGGGTGTTAGTTTTCAACATACGCATGTGGGAGGACACAAACCTTCAGTTTATAATGGTCGTTGGCATGTGTCACTGCAGTAAGGCATTAAAAGCTATTCTTGAAACTGTGCCTGGAGTGGGAATATTTTTTTTAAATATATATATTTCATTGATTTCTTACAGAGAGGAAGGGAGAGGGATAGAGTTAGAAACATCAATGAGAGAGAGACAGCGATCAGCTGCCTCCTGCATGCCCCCTCTACTGGGGATGTGCCCACAACCAAGGTACATGCCCTTGACTGGAATTGAACCTGGGACTTTCAGTCCATAGACCGATGCTCTATCCATCGAGCCAAACTGGTTTCGGCTGGAGTTGGAACATGTTGAATTGGAAGCTTCTTCAGTGATCATTGACCTCAACACCCATCTTGTAGATAAGGAAACTGAAGCCGAATAGGTCCTAGAACTGGCTGGAAGGGGGATCCCCTACCCCCATCCCCTCTCCCCAGGGTTCTAACTCTAGGTCGGAGCTCTATCTACCGCCTCTCACAAGGCCTTTTCATGTGAGATGTTTCCTACCAACAGCCAATAATAGGACTACTTTTTGCTTAGGAATCTTTTTTAAAATTCACCCTTTTATATTTTTTAACTTCATTTCTCCACCAACACTCATCCAGTTCCCTTCTGCCTCCCACTCATGTTTCCCAAAGAGGACAGCTGGGACCGTCACATCAATGTGCATGGAAAAGCTCCCTTCCCCCCTCCTCCCACCCCATGTAACTAAATTGGTACCTCGAGATACGAGTGCCCCAACATACGAGATTTTTGAGATACGAGCAATTTTTGCTTTGAAATGCGAGCAACATTTGAGATAGGAGTCATCGCACGGATCGGCCGGCTGCACACGACCCACCAGTTTACTGCGACTTGAGCGTCTCATAGTTTCCCACTCCTCAAGGTTACGGAACGAATTAAACTCGTGTCTCGAGGTACCACTGTATATCCCATCAACATGGTTTTAACCCAAAGTAACCGTGCTGACAGGATTCTCAGATTACCTTGGGGTAAAGCAACATCAAGGTCGGGCTTAGGGAGGGTACATCTCTGTCTTATTGTGCCGGTTCCTAGTGGAAATGGCTCTTTTCCTTACAGCAGGCCTTGAGCACTGAGCGCATGCGCTATAAGCACATCAGCTGTGCCAGCATCCCAGGGAACGGCTCTGGCCCTTTTGTCACATACACCCACTCTCAGGACGCTGCCCACCAGAGGACAAGGAGCTTGGGACCCATGTCCCTTCCCTCTTTGCCCTCATTCTGCCCTGGTTCTGGGATAAGGATGTCTTCCTCTAACAGACAGGAGTGCCTTTAATAGCTCCTCCGTGTTTCTTTCCCTCCTATTCTTAATTATATGAAATCCCCACGCACACCTTCCCCGGGCGTTCCTGCAGAAAGGGGTTTTGGGAAGGGTCGCATTGAACTTCTCAGGGGGCAATCATTTGTGTCTCCCAATCATCTTGCCCACTTGGGTTCATTAGACCATTGTTTCACATGAGGAAGCTTGCCGGGTTTGGATTGATTGACTCTAATTAACTAAAACCGGTTCCAGGCTGTGCGTCTATTGTCACGGTAGCTGGCCGCAAAGCCCCGGACTGCGCAGCTATGCTGATAGAAGGCGGTATTGATTGGAAAACTGTAGATAATATGTAACCTTGGGCTTATCACTGTTTGGAAAACAAACCGCAAAAACAAAAAAAGGATGGAAGAGGAGACAGAGGCGTGCAGATGCGTTTGTAAGGACACAGGGAGCATACATTGGAATTTCCAGTGGCTCCTGTCTTCCTTCCTGTTCCTGTTCAGAGATAATCCTGGGACAACACACAAGTCCAAAGTTTGACAGTCAGAGCATAAAGGATTCCATGGTTTTTGAAACAGTCAAGTTTTAAGACCCACTTGCTTGACAAATACTTCAACCTCCATTTAGTAGAGAAAAACCTTTGTGCCCAGAGAAAAGTGGGATTGTGTGCAGTGCAATCTTTTCTCCGTTGCTGATTTTTTACATTCAATGAGGATCTTCCCCAGAGGGGAAGCAATGGCTTCAGGACGGAACCCCAACTGGAAAAGCAACTGCCAGTGAGGCCAGTGAGCACGAGCATGTAGCACTCCTGCTCTGTGTGCTGACTGGGAATCACGTTAAAAATGCTGGAGAGCGGAGCCGAAACCGGTGTGGCTCAGTGGATAGAGCGTCGGCCTGTGGACTGAAAGGTCCCAGGTTCGATTCTGGTCAAGGGCATGTACCTTGGTTGCAGGCACATCCCAGTAGGGGGCGTGCAGGAGGCAGCTGAGTGATGTTTCTCTCTCATCGATGTTTCTAACTCTCTATCCCTCTCCCTTCCTCTCTGTAAAAAATCAATAAAATATATATACAGTGGTACCTTGAGATACGAGTTGGCCGGCCAACTCTCCCCTCTGCCCTCAAACTCCCTGTGGAACTCCCTGTCAAGGGGACAATTTGCATATTAGCCTTTTATAATATAGGATATGTTGCAAAAATTGAGGGGCATTGTTCAGATCAATTGTGTCAAGAATTAGCTTATTCTTATTCTAATGACTCCATTTTCTCTCAATGATTGTCTTTTTTTCACCTTAGTAGTCACATTTTCATAATCAGACAGAAAGAGCAGATATGGATTTCTGGCAGAGCTCCTACCTGTAACCAGGAAGCATTCTGCACTTGTAAACTCCGAGCTTACCTTCTCAGGAAGCATCTCCTGTTTTCCGATGGCTGTAACCGTCCTCGCCAGATGAAATCTTCACTACCAGTCTCATCTGGATTCGCCCTTTGACCTACAGAAGAAAAACAGGGCAGGCTTGACAATTATATTGGATGACCTCTGCCTTTCTAGAAACTGGCAATCACTCTGGCCAACTGCCTGGATGTGTCTGCTCCCCACCAGCACGGGAAGAGCGTGGGGGCACAGACCATCTCAGGAAGACGGATTCTGAGCTGAAGGGCAAGAACGGATTGGGTCCTCGCCGTGGGGAGGAGTAAAGAGGAAGAGGCCGAGATCGTGGCGGAACCTGGAAAAACGCACTGAGTGTCTGATCTGAACACACTGGTGTGGGAGGATGGGAGCACATGGAGGGCGTCAGCAGGATGGACAGTGTGAGGGAGGCCCAGGAGGGCGCTCAGAACAAGATTTTGAAGACCTCTGCACATGGGCGACCCTTTCCACGCGGTCTGCAGCCCACAGCGACGGGATGGGCAAGACAGTCCCTGCGCTCCATCGGGAGGCAGCAGCGGAGCGGAATGCAGAGCCAGCCAGCAGTCTGTGAGGGTGCCCACCGCTTCTGAGCCATTTCCACGGCCAGAAAAGCCCTTCTCTTCTTGTTTCTTTCCCCGAGAGACAGGCCGAGGTGACACAGGAGACCCACCGGTTCACACGAACCGCAGGCAGAGTTGGAGAGCAGGGACCCGGATGCTGTGCTAATCACAGGGCACAGTGTGGTCCACGCACCAGCCGCCTCCCAATCCCCTGGACTCTTCTCGAAATGCAGGACCTCAGGCTCCAGCAGAGACCTGCAGCTTCTAAGGTTCCTGGTAATCCCTGCGCATGTGGAATCAAGGAATGCAGACCCTCTCTTCCTCCCAGACAGGCATCCGGGGTCCGAATGCAAACCCACCTGCCAGAGGAAGCTCCCGGTTTTACACATCGTCGTGATGCTAATAAATTAACTTTTGGAGACAGTGCGATAAGAGGAAACTTACATTGGGTCATAAATATTGAAAATGAACGGGTAACTCTTTCACTTTGAAAGGATCTGTCCATAAAGGTGTGGACCAGCTAGAGAATAAATCCATCGGATTGCCATGGTCAGCCCTAAGAGGCAATAAAAGCTGTTGTTTTATGTAGGCACCTGTTACCTGACTAAGCAGGTCCAGTTCCTTTAACGAGTTCTCCTATGTCAAGACGTGTGCATTCCTCCCCACCTTGGGTACCTTCTTCTGGCCACACGTTGCATTGAAGTGTCCCTCACAGTATACGTGACCATCACCCAGGAGTAAACCTGTGCCCAGGTGTGCTCTGAGCTGCACACGACACACAGCACACAGCACACATGTTGACGACGTTTCTTTGCTTCTGCTCTGGGCTTTCCTAACTTAGTCAACTGGCTGTCACACCAGTAAAAACAGGAACTTTGAACTTGGGCTCCCTTGCTCTGTATGTGGGAGCGTGTCTGAGGTTATTTTGCTTACCACAAACGAAGGCCACAGGAGCTCAAGATATGTCTACTTGAATGATGACTTTACGGCAATAAAATGAGCCCACAGGGGCTAATGACTTCTGTAATCAGCTTTTTCAACCACTTTTTAGACTGGGCATAATTTTCTCTCTCTCTGAGAAATTCCACATCATTCATCACTAGACTAACACGAGCAAAAGGGGAGAGGCAGGAGCCGAGAGATCAAGGCCACGGCCTGCCTGCTATTCGCTCCCAACAGTCACTGGGCCAGGGGGAGACCATTCCATTTTGGAGAGCATTTCTACAGAAGTTCTTGTTGTTTATTTGTTTATTTTTAGTTCGGCATTCTTATTTTGGCATTGGTTTTAGAAATTAGGTTTTAAGAACCATTTGTCTCTGGTTTTACAATGATTGGCCGATAGCACACAACCTCAGAACCAGGGTTTAAGTTCCTTTCATTGTTGTCTACCACCTCCAGGCTGACATCCAGGGAAAGGTTGTAGATCCCTTCTGGTGACCTGCTTGAAAACCAGCCTTTGATAAACCTGAGATCACTTTTTGGGGGGGGGAAGGAGGAGGGGGAATGATTAACATGTTGGTGTACCAGCTCCACACAACCATTTGACGACCACTCCCTTTCATGCCTGTTAATGCTTATTTTGACTCTTTTTCACAGCTTGAAGCTCCGCCGGCTCTATTGGCAACTACTCCTCGTCCAGAGTTCAATGCTCATTTTTACTTCATATCCTGTGATTGTTCCTCCAGATCCTCTCTCCATCCTTCTCTTCCCCGCCCTCTGATCGGAACACTTGGTCTCAAGGGCATCTGCCGTCCATGCCCGCTCCCTCCCCTCATCCTCCAGGTCAAGAGGTGGCACCCACTCCACTTCTGCGGGCACAGGATCTCTGATCTCTGCACCATCCCTTTTGGTTCCTAGGCAGCTTCCTTGTCATCTGTGCTTTACAGAAACGCCTCCTTGGATTTTCCTAACTGGATGGCACCATCTGTTTCTTCATCCCTTTATCCCGGATACGAACGGCACCTGCTCGATCATTTCTCATGTTTACAAATTTGTTATTTACTTCATTACTTATTCATTTATGTAACAAACACGTGTACATGATCTACTACTTACCAATTATGCTCATGGATTTCTGTAGAGCTCATTCTCTACCAAAAAAAATTCAACAAACACGGGAGAAGGCTAATCCGTGAATTCCTTGTTTTAGCTGCATCATGTCTTACTGGGACAGAGAGCTGACATGGGGAGACAGGCACTACCACTCATCTTCACTGTTAATGATCTGTCCTTAAAGTGGGAGATGGGGGAGGGAGGGGAGAAGGGAGAAAGAGAGTCTCTGCCACAGAAAAGTTATATGATTTAGTTGGAGGCTGATGGTGGTTTGAGACAGAAACAATTTCTTTTCAGACTTACAAAACAGGCCTGGGCTGTGAGCAGTGTCCCTACCTTTCCCTCTCATTCCTTCCCCTTTCTCCTCCCCTCCTTCTTCCTTTCTTTCCTCCCTTCCCTTGGTGAGATTAAAGTTTTCCTTTTATCTTAAGCATCAGCAAAGACTTTGATTCCTGCCAGCAATTCTCCAAGTCCCTTAGGGTTGCCGGTGACACTTTAGCACCTGGAAGAGCAGGAGAAAAGGAAACCAAAGAAATAACCACCCTGCCTCAGAAAAGAACAGACACTGGACAGGAGGCCAGACCAGAGAGAGCTAATGATGAGGAAACCCGGCAACACCATGCAAGGGCTTTGCAGCCAGCGATGCCCAGTGTTCAGTTCTGTGGGCACCACTCCTGCTGTGCCCGCCATTAAGCCTCTCTGTGCCAAGTCTATTTGGGTCATCTCAGGGCAGAGGCGAGGGAGCAGCTGCCCGTGCCGGGCACAGGAACCATGACCAGGGGTTTCAAGAAGAATTGTAGCTAGAAGCCTCTCTGACAACTTCGGAAAGAGCACTGGTTTTCCTCCTGGATGTAAAATTAGTGCTCAGGTGGATCTGGGTGGCACTTTTTATTTATTTTACCACTGAGTGCCAATAATTACACTGAGGAATGGGACTCACAGGACAATGAAAAAGAAAAAATCCACAATAGCCCAGCCAGCATGGCTCAGGAGGCCCTGGTTTGATTCCTGGTCAGAGAACAGGCCCAGGTTGTAGGCTCGATCCCCCACAGGGGGTGTGCAGGAGGCAGTGAATTAGTGATTCTCTCGCATCGTTGATGTTTCTATCTCTCCCTCTCTGAAATAAAAAATTCTACAATATGGTGTGATAAATATGATGACAGTGGTAAAAACCTGGTGGGTAGAGGGTGTGCCTGCTCCAGAATCTCCACCAAGCCATGTGGCTGCAAGGGTGCCTTGAAGCTGTCAATATCTATCTATCTATCTATCTATCTATCTATCTATCTATCTAGCTAGCTATCAATTATTTATGGAACTTTACATAAAAGTTACATAAATAAAAATAATAAAACTTAAAAAAATAAGGGAGAAAAATCCTATCTGATAAAAGAGTAATATGCAAATTTACCATCAGTCTAAGACACAAGATGGCTGACTCCATGTGGACATAAGATGGCCACCACAAGATGGCCTGCAGGGGAGGGCAGTTATGGGCAGTTAGAGGTGACCAGGCCAGCAGAGGAGGACAGTTTGAGGGGGGAGCAGGCCTGCAGGGGAGGGCAGTTGTGGGGGACCAGGCGTGCAGGGGAGGGCAGTTGTGAATGATCAGGCAAGCAGGGAGGGCATTTGGGGGAATAAGGCCTGCAGAGAAGGGCAGTTGGGGGAGACCAGGTCAGCAGGGGAGGGCAATTGGGGGAGACCAGGACTGCAGTGGAGAGCAGTTTGGGGTGGATACAGGCCTTCAGGGGAGAGCAGCTGCGGGGAGGGACCAGGCCAGCGGTGGAGGGCAGTTGGGGGGGACCAGGCCTGCAGAGGAAGACAGTCAGGGGTGACCAGGCCAGCAAGGGAAGGGCAGTTGGAGGTGACCAAGCCTGCAGGGGAGAACAGTTAGGGGCAACCAGATTGGCAGGAGAGGGCAATTAGGGGTGACTAGGCCAACAGGGAAGCTAGTTAGGCACAATCAGGCCAGCAGGGGAGAAGTTAGGCATTGATCAGGCTGGCAGGGGAGTGGTTAGGGGGTGATCAGGCTGGCAGGCAGAAGCAGTTAGGGGCAATCAGGCAGAGGCAGGTGAGCAGCTAGGAGCCAGCAGTTCTGGATTGTGAGAGGGATGTCCCAGATTGCAGAGGGTGCAGGCTGGGCTGAGGGGCACCTTCCCCTCCCATGCACGAATTTTGTGCACTGGGCCTCTAATTAAAATACATAAAAAACCAATAAAAGGAAATATCCATCATTCACATCAAATAATGCCAGGCAGTGAGACTTTTGGGGGTGCTGAAGCCCGGGCAGCCCTGGCAGCTGGGTGCCAGATGTGGGAGAGCTACTCCCCAGGGTGACCCCCGGAACCTCCTATTCAGTAGGTGATGCTGGAGGATGTGTGGAGGCTGTTGAGCAGACACAATGGGTTGGTGTGTGCCGAGTCCACAGCAAACAGAAGTCTGTCCCTGAGAGAGTTCCTGGGGGAGAGGTTCTAATTGGAAGTTGGTATCCATGGGCGTCAGGACAAGAGCCTGGTGATTACTTGTAATTTTCCCCAGGACTGGGGAACAGGGGGAAGCATACGGACTTCCGATAATGATGCAGATTTCCCCTTTGCCCCATCTATGTGACCTTCGGCCTTGGCAGAGTAAGTCAAACAAAGACAGGGAATTCTCAGATAGGGCTGTTATTCAAATAATAAGAATAACAACAACAACAATGACAATACAAAAGACAAAAATGTGGCTTCATGCAGCTCTCCCCCAGGCATTTGGAAGGATGCGCCCAAGATTTCAGACACATCGAATGAGGCCAGAAGTTGGCAAAGACCAAACCGATGTAGCGGAAGCAACGGGGGAACAGTATCATGTAATCAATCACTGACATGTGGGGTATAGACATGTATCATGTAATCAATCACTGACATGTGGGGTATAGACATGTATCATGTGATCAATCACTGACATGTGGGGTAGAGACCAGAGAGAGCCCAGACCCCTCCTGTAACTACTAGCCCCTTGTCTTTGATCCACTGCAGAATGGTACAAGCAAGTCAATGCCAAGTGCAAAGGACTAAGTGGTCCCCTAGTGGCCAGGAAGAGTTAAAACTACGGGTACACTGAGTGAAACAAGATAGAATGCTACTTACTTGTACCTCTTACTCAATTCATTCTGCAATTACAGGCATCTGGAGCTATTTCCCCAAATATTATTAATTATACCAACCTTTCCTGCTCCCCAGTGCACTCCTCGCCTTCCACCTCTCATGTTTTATTGATTTATACAGATTGTGCACCTATTTGTCAGGCCTCCTATATGAAGATATAAAGCTTTTGAAGGACATACCTGGGCCAGTGCCACTGAGAGAGATGGCATACACAGACAAGTCTGGTTGATGTGTTTTTCTCATGTAATTACTAGCAACACCCTCTTTTATGATCATACTTGTCCATTTGGTAATAAATGATACGGTCACCCTCGCTCTAGCCCTGGCTCCTTCCTGCTCTCTCTGCCCCATTGGCCACTCCTGGAGTGTGGATGTGTCAGCCAACAAGAGGTCAACCGGGACATGACTTCTGTCCTTCAGCAGTCACCAGGGTTTGTTTGGCGGACCTGGTTGCTAGGGAGCCATTCTCTTTCCTCTTAAATACCCCACTGCCCCATGCTCTTCCATAAGTTGCGATCTCAGTTAGAAAAGAGAACCATCGTTGATTGTTTGGGATCGTGTGCCACTGGGCACCCGAACTTGGGTTTCCCGAGGTTCCTGAAGTCACCCCCACACCAGGGCGAATGCTGTGGTGTGTTGCTTGGCCACACTGTGCAGAGCTTGGGTGAACATGTCCGGCAAACAGCCTATGAAATGCTAGGAAATACTACGACGGTAAAGTCAACATGTTAGTGGGTGAAAGAACGTGATCTAGACACCAAAATTGACCCAGGACAGAAGGAAATGGTCAACACTTTCAAGATTGAGCTGAAACCAGTTCGGCTCAGTGGATAGAGTGTCGCCTGCAGACTGAAGGGTCCTAGGTCAATTCCGGTCAAGGGCATGTACCTTGGTTGCGGGCACATCCCCAGCAGGGGGTGTGCAGGAAGCAGCTGATCAATGTTTCGCTCTCATCGATGTTTCTAACTCTCTATCCGTCTCCCTTCCTCTCTGTAAAAAAATCAATAAAATATATTAAAAAAATAAAAATAAAAGATGGAGCACAGGCTGCTCCACACTGGCCCAGAGGTCACCTTTCTTCCTGGTCAGAAGAATACAGACCCTGGTAAAGTCAGCAAGTGAGGCTTCAACCGCAAACTCCTGCTGGATGCGGCAGAGCTAGATGGCGCAGGCTGGCTGTGTGAGGGCAACAGAGAATTGTGTTGAGATCGAGCAATGGACTCTTGACCTGTTAGAATGGAGTCGCTTTTCTGCTCTCAGCAGATTTCTAGGGAGGCATGCCTGTCTCCTTCCATGATTTGTTTCAAATAATTTAGGAAATCCAGCCACTAAAATAAGATCTTCATGGGTGATTCCATTCAAAAGGCCAGGGTAAAATTATTGCAGATAAAGAGGCATCTGAAATTATCCTCACGTTCAGAAGCTGCTTTGTGATTGTGAGGAAGACTCAGAACCAAAATGTCACTCTAAATGTGTAAATTTCCTTTTTTCTCCTGTTTCTATTTTCTCTGGCCTGTTTCCCCCTCTTCCTTGCTGGTACTCACATCTGTGTCACACACACTGAACATGTGAACAAGATCACACATTTATGCCTCTAGGAAGTAAATATATCACGCATATTATAAATGGCGTTCCACTTTTTCCTGATATCCGGTAATCTTATACTTACAAAGAATAAACCTTAAAAACAAGGATCTGCCACGTAGGTACTGGAACCTATAATAAAATGCATTAAAATGTATATTGAAATAATAAGATTTGGAGTATTTCAATACCAAAGCGTTACTGATGAAATATCAGTGACACGATTCTGGGCTAATTGGCACAAGGCTGAGCACAAAAACAGCCGTATTTAGGGAAGCAATAAGGGAGACCTGCAGAGGCCTAGCGGGAACCATTTGGAGCTGGTCCTGGTCACAGACCCGTGAAAGTCAAAGGTCTCCCGTGTGGCTGTCAGCGCTTCATTCTGCTAAAAAGATTTCCAGGAGAAACCCAGAGGTTATCGTTTCATTATCGTAAAGTTTTGGCCTAGGATGTGTACCATCCTTTTATGCAATGGATGTTTCAGCATTTGTTTTCTTTTTTACCAGGGATACGATATGCCTAAAACTGGGAACTTGAAACTTCATTATAACTGAATGTTCAATGATATAAAATGCTGCACATTCCTCTATAGTTAGGTCTAGGATCGCAAACTTAGAATAGAGAAGCCAGTACGATGTCTCTCTCTCTCTCTCTCTTTTTAAATGCATTTTATTGATTTTTTTACAGAGAGGGAGGGAGAGGGATAGAGAGTTAGAAACATCGATGAGAGAGAGACATCAATCAGCTGCCTCCTGCACGCCCCCTATTGGAGATGTGCCCGTAACCAAGGTACATGCCCTTAACTGGAATCAAACCTGGGACCCTTCAGTCTGTAGGTCAACGTTCTATCCACTGAGATGGCTGTCTCTTAATGTGTGCTACTCAAAGGCTCAGAGCCTAATTTGCAGTCACCACTTGAAAATAGAGATTTCATGGAAACATTTTGTGCTGACGCCACTCTTAGTCCATTTGATTCCTTCCTCTATTTTCCTTCTGCTTCAGGTTTAACGTATTTTAATTTATGCTTTCTTACTGTGGCATATTAATCTCCATACATCATGCGTAGAGACATAATCATGTCCAAGGATGCCCCAAAGTAGTTTTATCAATGCTGCCTCGTACCACTGATCTTGGTGACCTCAAGTTTAATGCCCTCAGAGTGGACATGAAATACCAAGGGCCATCTAAATGTGGCTCAATGCTTTCTATGGAGGGGTCATGTTTCCCCACATTTGACCAGTGGCTGTCATCCTGTCCCGTGTCTGAATGTGTCCCACAGCCCACACCACCACTGCCGGGAAAAGGGTTCCGTTTGAGGCAGATTTGTGCAGAAGCGAGTGAGTAACAGAGACCCTTGGAGATGGACGAAGACGGTGAAAGGAAGGCCTGCCTGTTGCAGGCAGGTGCAGAGACAGAGAGAGCCCTCAGCAGTTAGTGACAACTCTTTAAGGAAGACTCCATCCTGACCCTGTGGTGGACCAGTCCAGGCAGTGATGGGATGACAGGCAGTGAGTGCATGGTTACGAGTATGGGAGCTCAGAAAGAGGGTGAAAGCACGGGCGCGTTGAGAGAGTGGCCGATGCTCCCTCGGAGTTCAAGTCCACCCTCGTCACCTCTCATCTGTTTATGATGCGGGTCGGCCATTCTGAACTCACGCTTTCTCTGGTGATTATTCAATGACCACCCCCAGCCAGCCCTTGCTGTCAGACTCTCCAGCTCAGAGCAGGAAGGCAACTTCCTCTGAACTACGTTTACAGCTTGCTTTTCAGCTTCCTCCATAATTCTATTTGTGACAGCCCCGAGAATGTGAAGTAATTCTTCCCATTTTCTCTCCCCATTCCTTCCTCTTGTGCCAATTCTTCCCCTGGGCAAGGCTGATTGACACACGTTTCATCCTCTGATGGAGGTCTGTGGCCTGACTGACCTCTGAGGCCAGGTATTTGCACCGGTAGAAGGCGGGTGTCTGTGGCTGAGGGTTTCGTTATGTGGTGTGTGACGCGCTGCATAGGACAAACGATTACATAAATGTCCCCATAGGTACTGTGTAGACTCTGTCCCCATGGTTCCACCGAGGAGGAAGCAGAACCAGAAAGACTAATACTCGTCTCAAATTCTTACAGGGATGAGGACCCTGGGGGAAGGCTGAAACTGCCTTAAATTGGATGATCTGATTTCACAGTGAAGGACAATTTCATTAAATACTAGAGGCCCAGTGCACAAA